>APFE031530143.1:142071-161884 GCA_000404065.3 Pinus taeda | reverse complement strand
AACCCAACAGCTACGAAATGCAATCAAATTTCAGAATATTCATGAAGTGGAAGAACTTACCCGCTAAAGATTCCACCATCGGAGGACAAGAAGTTTATACAAAAGCATCAAGGAAACTACTCAACGTTGAGGACAACACTTTTGAAAGGAGAGGGGGCATTGTACCCCCTATACTACTTTAATTAAACCCTTATATTATTAGTACAACCCCCTTATAATTGACTTACCATTGTATGCCCATTATCTGTTAATTGTGCCCCATAGAAGCCCATATTGTTATATTGTGCCCTTACATTATTACTGTTTATTGTAGGATCTAATTAAGTAATGACCCCTTAGACTCCTATATATAGAAGGAGGTCTTTTCATTTGTATCATCCAAGAATTGTTCATTTATGTAATGTAAATAAGGTTGCCCCCTCGAAGAGGCTGAATTCTAAGGCGTTGATCTATCTTTTCTATCTTTTCTTGAGCTGGTTTCATAACAAAAACTAAAGAATCACTCATCCCTTTATATAAAATTAGTTGGAGGACAAAAATAATAAATTGAACAGGGTGTATAACTAGTTGTCTCAAGTAACCTAACTAATAAATTGATACGTTGACATGTGAAGCACTCCAATTCAAGGGTGACACATGTTAAACTCCAACGTAGACACATCCAACAAGCAAAGGGCCCAAGGTGAGTCTCAAGACAAGGTCCAACACTCTTGTCCAAACATCTCCAGTGCTCCAACTATACATCCAAAAACATGTGCTTTCTTAGGTGCATCACACCCCAATGAATGCTCGTCACTCAAGTGTAATCAATTCAAGCAAAAGCCTCCAGATAGGAAGCTAAGTGATTCCATGTTACATAGGGCTTGTTGCAATTTGCATACATGAATCTCTCTCATGAGTTTTGAAGCCTTCAGGGTGCTCTATCTATACCTCTTCTTTTATCTCCTCATTCAAGGATGTTGTCTTGATGTCCATCTAGTGGATTTCCCATCCCATTTGTGCTTCTAGGGACATGACGTATCTAATAGAGGTATATCTGGAAACTGGGGTGAAGGTCTCCTCATAGTGTATTCCTTCCTTTTGTGCATACCCTTTTGTCACGAATCTAGCATTGTACTTCTCCACACTGCCATCTGTAGCATCCTTGATCTTATAGATCCATCTAGAACCTACCACTGATTTGTCTTCGAGATGAGGCACCACCTCCCAAACATCATTTGTCATGATAGAGTTGTATTCTTCTACCATGGCATCCACCCACACCTGATGCTCAGTGGCTCCCTAAAAACAGGAAGGTTCTGCAACATGAGCTACCAAGGCTTGATATTTGTCAGGCTGTCTACATTGTCTTTTGTTTATCCTGGGACCTCCAACAAACTCCTTTGCATCTGTGAAGACCTGGTGCACTTCCCTACTAGCTCTACCACTAGTGGTGGGAGGTTTAGTCAATTCCTCCTCTTGTTCCTACTGCTCTGTCCGCTAAGAACTTCCCGAATCTCCTACTCCTGAGAAAATGCTAGTACTGGTCACTGTGCTTGACCCCTACGACTATCCTCTTGCTTATCCAACTTGTTGTTCCTGCTGTTGGACTAACGAAACCTCTGCTAACTACTCTCATGTAGGCATCTCTCGATATTTTCTGAAAGCTCTGTCTTCCATGAACTTTTCATTTCTCCTTACTACAATCTTCCTACTACTAGGAATGTAGGTCTTATATGCCTTTGAGGTTTCTCTATATCCTACTAGGAACCCTTTCTCTGCGGTCAAGTCTAACTTACTTCATTTTTCATCTGGGATGTGACAGTAGGCCACACTCCCAAAGATCCTCAAATGAGTCATTTCATGCTTCCTCCCTATGAAGACTCCTTCTGGCATTTTCTCCCCCAATGCTCTGTGAGGAGTTCTGTTTTGAATGTACACTGTTGTGTTACATGCCTCATCCCATAGAAACCTAGGCGAATCCTCGTCATATAGCATAGAATTTGCAGCCCCGACTATTGCTCTTTTCTTCTGCTCCACTACTCCATTCTACTAACAATTGTATGGAGTTGTCCATTCTCTTTTGATGCCCTCCTGTGCACAAAAACTTGTGAAGTCTTCATCAATGTATTCTCCATTGTTATCTGAATGCAACACTTGGATATTTTCCCCTATTGTGTTCTCTATGAGTGCCTTGAACTCTCTAAATCGATTAAAAACCTCATCTTTGGTCTTTAGAAAATAGATCCACGTCTTCATGGAATGGTCATAAATGAATGTGACAAAATATTCACTTCCACTAATAGCTTTGGTGGACATAGCGCTGCAAATATCTGAGTGTATCAATCCTAACATGCCTTTCCCTCTATTATCACTTCTGGGAAATTCTACCTTAACGTACTTCCCATGTAAACCTCTACAAATATCGTTGTGCTCAGTACTGAGAACTAGATCACCTATCACAGTCTCTCTAAGCTTCCTAAGTTCTCCATGGTGTAAATATCCCATCCTCCCGTGTCATAGTTCGTTCAGCTCCGTCCCACTGCTATTTTCCTTGCCTACCAGTGCCATTGGAGAATCAATTTGCAACCTATATAACCTGTTGCTTCTAGCTCCAATTTGTCTCACCTTCTTCCAGCTAGAGTGTTTGACATACACCTCCTTCCCTACAATCTTGGAACATGCAGTACATTAGTAGCACTGGTGTTGGTTCCTATTTTAGTTTGAAACTCTATGGTGCCTCTCCCTATGGGAGTACATTTTGTTTTGTTCCACATAGTGATCTGGAAGCCCACTTGCTCTTCTTGATAACTAGAGAAATATTCTCTAACTCCCCTCATATGAGATGAAGCTCCACTATCAATATACCGAATAGCAGATGATGCTGAACCTGACAAGCACACAAATTCATCTTCCAATCGGGAAGACAATTCTGAGGCTTCTTGTCTATTGATTCTATCCATGACTTTTCTGTGTTATTTCTCCTTTCCCTTCCAACAGTGATTTTGAAATCTGGAAATCTGCTCTGCAAGAAAATTGTTGCTACTCCCTCTGTCTCGATCAATCTTTGATATGGAAAATTTAGTTTCTCTATCGACTCTCTCAGAAAATAAATTTCCTCAAAAACTAACCCTCTTGGCCCAAGGGACTGTGCTGCCTTAGAGGGTTTCGAACTGCTTCCTCTCCAAAGATTTGAATTGCCTCCTTCCTTCTAGGCTGAGCTCTCCGGCGTATGATCTGTGCTTTGATACTATGTGAAAATTCCGAAGTTTGGAATCCTATTGTAGTCGCTGACATTATCTCTTCTATTCGTTAAATAAATTAAACAAATTATTTGCAGTCTCTTACGACAAATATTGAAATAAATACACTGCAGCCTTCACAAATTAAATACTAAGGAAAAATAAATGAAAGAAAAATTAAACAGATGCTAGCACACATATAAGCATATTAACACAATGACTTTTGGACAATTGTCCATGGAAAAACCCAATATGGGAAAACCAGTATAGCAGATGAGGGTTTTATTATTCTTCAGTTGTAATTCATGTGCAAGATACTGGACAACAAAAATAGAGAAAGAAACACTAAGAGAATTTTAGTATTAAATTTCTCACTCTCCACAACAATTCTCTGACCCCAAAACAACCCCTCTACCCTTACATTGGTCTCATTGCATCACCCTCTGCGCAGTGCCCTAATGAACTACATCCACTCCCATGCTCACCCTTTTAGAATTTATCTTGCACTCTCAGACTACTATTGATTCCCTCTCTCTCTCTCTCCCCTACAACTCACCCTCTGGCTCTATTTTCTCTTATTGAACTTCAGCCACTAAGAAAATCGATCTGCCTGAACAATTGAGTATCTACGCTAGTGTGTTCTCCATCTACCCATCGACTTCTTCTTATAATATTCTGTTGGAGCACTAATGGCCAAGATTAAAACATAATCAATGGCCCATATTAATTCTATGTTGATCCGTGTGAGTTTCTAGACAACCTCACCACATCTCAATCAATACTGATTAATTAACCATATTCCCTAAGTTTAGACTTGAGAAATAATTAAAAAAAATTGGTTAATAATCTAATTGAGACACTTCTTGGTAGAATTTCTAGAAGCGATTTCTGAGTTTTGGAGAATTCATTCGTTCTAGCCTCTCCACAAAGTTTCGTGGCTAGAACACATTTAGTGCTACAAAAACTAACATATACATAAGATGACCAAGCATTATTCCTGCATTGAACATCATACAAATTTAACATTACTTAAAGCACGATTAGCGTCCTGACATCTTATTGGCACTTTTTCCAAATTATCTACCCCTTCATGAAAAGAGTTACCATAAATAGAAAAACCATCCATGTATATCACAACACACTCATGATCAGATAAAGCAGTTAAAACCACCCACTGAAAAGTAGTAGGGACATTACACAAACTTAATGGAAGTGCCCTATAATGGTATGTTCCCTAAGGACACAGGAAGGTAGTTTTGTCTTGGTATTCATGTGCAATCTGTATCTAGTTGTATCTACAAAATATATTGAGAAAATAAAATTACTTTTTACCAACCAAGGTGTCAAATAATTGATCTATAAATGGAACAAGAAACTAATCCTTGAGGGTGACTTTTTTAGGTTATCTATAATTTACACAAATACACCACCTACACTCATTTTTTGGGACTACTACAAGAGGAGAGACCCATCAACTATCGAAGATTGGGTAGATGAATTTCGCATCAAGGAGTTTTTGAAGTTCTTCTTTGACAATGTCCTTGAGCATGGGGTTTATTCGCCTTTAGGGTTGTCAAGCAGGTTGGGCTTCCACCTAAATGTAAACATGATGTGTGAATGTTTTAGGAATAATGCCTTTCATATCCTAATAACTCGAGAAGGCACTAGTGTAGTTTTGTAACATTTTGATCAGCTTCTCTTGCTGAGCTTGTTTGTCTTGAGAGTTTATATACATGAATTTTCCCGAACTAATCTCGACAAGGGAAACATCAGATTCATGAGTTTCTATGGTTGTTACCAAAATATGCAATACTAATGCAGTGTTAGGGCCACAAATTTCTTGAAAAGGTGAACTAAAAACATCGTCAAATAAACAAAAATTTTGCAAAGAATCAATATTAACAAGAAAGTTGTGGATTTCATTGTCTTTTGTATATTGTTTAAATTGAGGATTTTGATCAATAACAAAAATAGATTGATCATATTCTTCACTATTACCTTCTTCAAGCCATAAAATATTTTGATGTTCTTGAGTGGATCTAGTAGGGAGATATAAGGGGATTGTCATTCACATATACTATGAGTAATGCATGCAACAATTTGACTTAGTTTCCATTCAATTGATATTCAACAGCTTTAGGGCACAAATTTAACCTTGATAAACAATTTATTCCATACAGACATGAAAAATTAGAAATTTGCAATAAACAGGGAATTTACAACGAAATATGCATGTACAATCCAATTCTTGATCCAAAGTGACTTCTCCAAAGACAAGAATAAATCCTCGAGATAAATTTTGCTCCAATAGATGAAATCTTTCACATTAGATGAGAGGCCAAAAATCTCAAGAGAGGATAAAATTCCAAATCCAAGTGATGATGAATGACAAAGTGTCCTCTCCTCTATCTATATGAGGAGGAATAGATACAATTAAGAATGATACCCACTAATGCAGAAGTGAAATCACAATGATAGGGTAGGTTACAATCCAACCCACTAGCCAAGACATAAACCATAAATAGTTTCCCACGTATGAGCTATAGAGCTAACACAATCCATGCATAGGGCTATATGAGTAATGGTTTGCGGCCTCATGGTGCCAAGCTAGCTATAGAAGCCTTCTAAAATTATCCTTTGATACTTGGCCCTTAGATCTATGTTAATACCCCTCTGCATACCCAAAATTTCATCTTTGGGCACAAAAGTGGTCTCATGGGTCTCCAAATGGCCATCATGTGCATCTCTTCTCCAACGTTAGGGATTTCCAAGGTGGTTCTAACCCTCTCATGTATCAAGGGATCCTAGAGGGGCACTTGCTAGGTCAAAAGCAACAATGAAGCTAAACCCCATTGTCACCACAACTAAAGCATCCTACTCTTTACAGGGTTTCACCGATATGAGGACACCTAATATATAGAGAATCACTTATGAAGGATAGATGAACGAAGATGGATGTAAGGTGATCTTGATGACCCTTTCCTAGGAGAGACTCAAGAGTGGGACTTGCTTGCTTCTTAAGCAAGGTGAAAGATTCTTGAGGATCGGGGAATAGGGATTCGAGGGCTTGGCTTAGGGAATGTGACTTGTAACGGATCTTCCTAAATATTAAAATCATTGTGGAACTTGGTTTCCCAAGTGGTTTTGAAAACTTGTCTTTAATAAGATATGGGACCACACGAGACTAAGTGGAACCAGGTTAGATCAAGAGGAAGGAGTTTAGCAACCAATGATGAGATTGACCAAGACAAGGAAGAGAAGGGGATCAAAGAAAGGATTTTCACTTAAAGGTGCTAAAATTACCCCTATGAGGTAGCAGCGTAGGGAAAACTAGATAAAAAATTGGTCTCAAGGCTATGGCTTGGGATATATCACAATCCCACCATCGGAATTCCTTCAAATTTGGAGGAGACCTAGGAGACACATCAACAAAGAAATTCCCAAGAGATCAAAGTTTTTCTATGGGTAGTTTGTGAGGAAAATGATGCCCTAGGATACCCAATGTGGCTAGACCTAAAATAAATAATAAAAGGTGAAGAAAAAAGGTTCTTAAAGTGATCACCTTATGGTAGACTAGAGCCTAAACCTTTGGGGAGATTGGAGTCAAGAATAATAATAAGAATGGACCTCTTTCCTAGGTCAAGGAGGCTTCAGGGAAAACTTTGCTTAGCATTAGGGCAAGGGAGAGTGACCTTAAAGATTTTACACTTTGTTTTTCAAGATGAGATGGCTTGTCAAGATAAATTCCACCATAGAATTATCCCTAGGAGATTTCGTTCAACATACATGGCCCATGCATAGACATATACTATCTAGAAACATAATTCCACAATTTTGCAATAATCCATGCAGCAATTAGCCGTAGTATAGCGAAAATCCTATTATCGATAAATGTGACAAAGAAAAAGAAAGAATATCATTAAATTTGTACTTACATATAAGGGAATATATCCAACCATCAACATATTGCTAATCAACAAGATCCAAGACAAGAGTAGATAATCGAGACATCAAAATTCATTCCATGCTCCATAATTTCATTCACCAAGAGGAATAGCGAAAATCTCTAAAGAGATATCAAGTCCAAACAAAGTGATGATGCTAAAATGAATCCTAATCACTTCTATTTATACACTTCTAATGAGTTTGATTTAGCTACTTGGGCCTACATTAGTCCCTAGAATAAAATAATGTGCAAAACAACTAACTTTTGGTGACAAACCCACCAAACTAGCTCATAAACAAAAGAATAAGCCTCTCAAAAGGTCAAATGACCAATAATACATGTCGTTGGGCCTTCTAAGAAGCTTGATGAAGTCCATAAGTTCCACAATAACGAATAGGAATCCCAAAAGTAATGGACAAGGGGTTGGCCCCTTGTTCTCCAAATAATAAACTTGTGGTGCTCCTAATGGGTGTAAGGGCACACAAGTAACCTCACAGGTCTACAAGTATATAAAAGATTCCTGTAGACTATATATAAGGGCTTAGATGTGGTGTAAGTGATGCCACATCAGCGTAAAAGTCCTGGGTCATCTACCAAGCACATGGTACAACTGTGGGACCTGCTGGGCATGATGAACGAAATGCATCTTTTCCATCCAATAAGTGAATCTCAAGAAATCTCTGAACATCGTTGGGGATCCATGGAGTGTTTTCTAGTATTATGGAGGCCCATGGCTCTCTATACACACCCTACTTCTGGCAATGTAGCCCTCTTGAGGGTTAGGACCTCATATAGGGAGACGAAACCCAAAACAGAGACCATCTATAATCCTAATTAAGGTCTAATGCATCCCTTAGCCCTCTAATACAACGAGTCATTTAAGAAAATTGAGTTAAAGAGCTTGCAAACCATGGAAAATAAGTGGGCACTTCATAATGGTAGGCCCTTCCATAGTGGGCTTTCACATGCGCTAATGTCTCCAAGCTCCAAATGGGGTTAACTAAGTACCCTATTAGGAGGTTTCTACCTTTAAAGGGGATAGTATATCCAAGGTACATCCTTCAAAGGGTGGTGGCATGTGATAAAGAGATTAATAGAGTACGAAATGAAAGGGGCAGCCTTGAGTAGTACAAGGGTAGCTAGTAAAAGTGAAGCTGACACTTGGTTATATAATGTATAGGAGGGAGTAATCATGGTGCATGAAGTGCCTCGGCCTTGATTTTTCCACCCTTATTTATATGTCATTTTCCTTTTATGATTTGTCTTTGATTAACTGCTTGGGGCTCAAGGAATAAGAACATGATGTGTAAGGTATAACAGTGGGTATCCCCTTTAAAGTAGGGTGGTTCATTTCCCACCAAGGGTTGGGACAATCATGGGATCTTGAATGATAAAGGAGGCTCGTCTAGGGCTTATAGGAACGAAGGTGATGGACATGATAATTGGGTAGAGCTCATGTGTTGGATTTTTCCCACATGGTAAATGTGGTTGTCCCATCCATTTTTTGCATTTTGTTGTACATTTCCTGTTGAATACAACCAATTATTATTTTACTTTTCTTTTTAGTTGCATCAACCCCTGGGGCATCATTCTAGGCCTAACTCAAGGTGTGGGTAAGGGGAAGGGAAGGCTAACCCAATGTAGACCCAGTGGAGGATTGTGGACCAAGGTGGGAGGAATGATGAATGGGGTTATAATGAATTTACAGGGTAAGTGTTAGCTCTGCTACATACTTCAACATTTGAAGGTCAAATACAGGTCTAGTTGTGTTGTTGTGCTTAAAGAGGGCTCGCATCAATCATCTTTCAAATTCTCCTTCACTCCGCTTATACTCTTATACCTCTGCGCACTTCGTTTTACCTCTGAAACCCTGTATAAACCCATATTCCCTCAAGTCCCGAGCGCAGAGTTTAAACCATCATATAACCGTGATCACATGACCGCGCGTTTTCACAAGCCATTTCCCTATCACATCCGACGAAAAACGTGTAATTAAACCCCTACCGTTCGATCATTTACCATGCAATCCAACGGTTTTCGCTCCTCGCGCTCCCGCAAACCAACCGCGCGTTAACTCGCGATCAAAGCGGTTTTTGTCATGTCTTGTCCGCTACGCATCACCCGATGATTGTGATCACGAGCCCGCGTACCTTTACTGCTCACCCACCAAAAGCGGTGCGATCAATACCGCCTGCCGCCAAAACCACTTTCCCCGCTCGTTACCCCCCCGTGCATGTCCTCCGCCCGAGATCCAACGGCTCATGATTCTCCGCTTCCAAATTTCCCAATACTTCCTGCAAAGCCGTATCCATCATCATCTGTTCCATCCAACAGTCAGTCTTGCTCCTCTGACCAGATCGTCCACCCGCCATGCAGTATGCCACCTTTGATTGTTCTGTGCTCCCGAAGGACGAAGGCGATCGTCTACCAGTGCCCGACGCATTTCATCTTCAACAATTGCATTTAAGAAGCAATATGGCAGAGAAGGAAAAGGACGTGCCTCAAGCAGATCAACGCATTTAACAGTTATGGAACTTCTTCTACACGACACTCCACCTGCTCAAGAAGTACAACAGAGCATTCAAGAAGATTAAATTCATTCACTGAAACAGGAAGACTACACCAGAGACTCCATCAAACAGTTAAAGCGTTCAGTGGTCAATTATGACCCCTCCATGCCTAGAATAGCAGAACATTTTTGTAAAGAAACTCCATATATACCCAAAAACCAGATGTAATCGTGGTTGATGGTTGTTGTTTTGATGTAAGGTTCAACTTTTGGAGACTATAACTGCTTTGCTACCTGGAGTGTCTCGTCTTCATTTTCAGCTAATACAAACTTCTTTTGCTGTTAATTGCTCACTTTTAACTTCTATTCTGTTCTAGGTTGTGCTTGTTATGCAGTTTTCATGAACTCTTGATATTTAGCATTAGAGGCGTTGTCATCCTACCTCTGTGTTAAAGTATTGTATGTATTAGTGAGTGTGTTATTCAGGTTTCTGTTTACCTAGTGACAAAGAGTTTTCATCATGTCTGTGTATTAGGAAATAGATTTGCAGACCTCTTTACTGGTTGCAGCCGGCAATCACATGGTCTTATGCATCTACTGGTGTGGTCAATATTCTCCATATTCACCCAATCCCTAAACTGTGAGTAATTGGTGGTATAAAGCCTTGTAGTCTAGGGATGTTCACGCATGTCTGGAGTCAAGAAAAGTAGGAGTGGTTATCTGGCTTGAACAAGCATCATTCCTTCCATTCATCCATTCCCAACATCATGTTGAGTTTATAATGTTCCCGAGCATCTCTGAGATACAACCTAGGAGAGTTTCTTGGGGTAATAACATTGATTGGCGTCGTTGCCGCAGGGAGAGGAGATTGAAGCTCAGCTTCCCTGGGAGAGCGACACAGTTCCAGATTTTGATGATAGACAAAGTTTGGGCACATTTCTAGTTGTAATCATTTATCTGGTGACTCCACTGGAGAACCATCCTGGTGCCGACTCCACGTTTCAGTTCTGGCTCAATTTGTGAGGCATACCCGGAGAAATCCTCAAAAAATCACCAGCTGACCCAGTGCCTGACCCTGAGAAGATTGTTAAGCAGAAGAAAACATCACAGAAAGGAGCATCAGGATTAGATAAGCCTAAGAAATCTTATGTATCTCTGCAAGAGAAGGTTATAGTTGAGAATGCGCAGTTCGAAGATCTAGAGCCTAGTATTACTAGTGAAGAATCACCTCCAGAGATTCATAAAGCTCCTTGTTCATTTAGTTCCCCTTTGGATCTCAGTCCAAAGGAAGCCTCCCATACAGTCCATCATATTCCCCCGTCTCTATCATCCATTTCATTGTTCCCCACCATCCAATCTGCCAGTATCCTTCCACCTACCCCAGTCATGGCAGGTCAGTAAGCACCCACAAAGATGGAAAGAATCATAGTTGCTAGGTATGGACACTTGGTCTTGCCTGTTCCTTTCAATGCCATGCCTACAGGGGAATACCAGAAGTATATGCCTAAGTTCATTGGTACAGAGGGGGTAACAGCTGAAGAACATCTTAAGTCTTTTTATAGTTATGCTGATAACCTGGATATCAGTGAAGATGATGTGTGGATGAGAGTTTTTGTCCAGAGCCTTGATGGAGAGGCTAGAAAGTGGTTCAGAGAACTAACCCCTAGGTTTATTGTTGATATTGAATCCTTAGATGATGCATTTTTGAAGCACTCGGGAGATAAAAAATACTTGCTCTATTACCATACTGAGTTTGGAAACCTCAAGAGGGAGAATGGGGAATCATTGCATGATTTTAATAAAAGATTCAATCGTATGTATAGTAAAATACCAGCTGAAGTAAAGCCAACCCCCACCTCTTCCAAACTTACTTATGCCAATGCTTTTGACTCTGATTTCTGCCTGCTAGTGAGAGAAAGAAGATGTGCCACTCTAGTTAATATGCAAGTTGCAACCCTAGAAGTAGAATCTAATATCATGGGTGCAGAAAAGCTCAAAATTCATGCTGACAGAAGGAGGCAGAAAGGTGAGGCTTCTTCTTCCTCTGCTTCATTATCAGAGCCTAAATTAGACAAAATGACCAAAATGATAGAGTCATTGGATGCTAAGATATCTAAGCTGAAGGTTCAACAGAACTCTGGGAAGGCAAGACTTTAGAACACATTTGCTCCAAGAAACTCAAACCCATTCAGAAGAGCAAATGAAACAATTGCAAATCATTCAGAGGTGTAAAGAAGCAAATGAAGAACAGAAGGTTAAGGCTCCTTTTCAAAACGTAGTCATGGACGAGGAGCAGATTGAAGATGAGGATGAAATTCATTGCATGGAAGATAAAGGCAGCACTGCCTTTTTGACATTGGCTGCCTACGAAGAATCATTGCGACAAGATCAAACTAGTCAAGAGTGGGACAGAGGGGCTGTTCTGCAGACTGGTGAACAACAAAGATATAATCTGAGGTCAAAAGCAAACAATGCCAGGGAGAATCCTGCCCAAAGAGTTGTTGTCCCAACAGAGTCCCAGAATATCAGACAGAGAAGACCAACAGCTGACCCAGTCATCCCCAAAGCACCAGCTCAAGAGGTAAGAAGTCCTAACAAGTCCCATTCCCCTTTCAGTTTTGAGTCATAAGTCCAGAAGTTGAAAATATAGGTGCCTCTGGTAGAGCTTGTAAAGAGTGAAGTGTTTAGGAAGCCTATCCTTGAGGCTCTTGAGCTGAAAGCCACACAAACCTCCACTGACTCTATCAATTTGCAAGATGATAAACCTGCAGTTGTGCTGAGCACCATGACTGAACCTGCTGATGATAATTCTCCATCATTCTATGTCTCCATGACCATTCATGACAAAATCCTCCACAATTGCCTGCTAGACACTGGGGCTAGCCACAATCTGATGCCAAAAGCTGTCATGGAAGAGTTAGGCCTTGATATCACCAAACCATATCAGGATTTATTCTCTTTTGATTCAAGAAAAGTAAAATGTTTGGGATTGATTAAAGATTTAGCTATTATCCTAACTCAGCTGCCCATGAAGAGCATGGTGATGGACATTGTGGTAGCAGATGTCGCTCTTAAGTTTGGCATGTTGTTGTTCAGAGGATGGATTAAGAGACTAGGTGGGACGTTACAAAATGATCTATCTTATGCCACTGTCCCAGTTTTTGGAGGGGAAAGCAGGAGATTATACAGAGAAGCACAATTGGCATACATCATCGGTGATGAGAAGAACTCTTCCAATCATCCCATTTATGCTTTGGACACTGATTTTGGAGCATGTATTCTCCAAATTGAAGAATCCCAAGAGGCCTCAATACAACTCAGGAAACAAATAGTTCAGACCGAGGAAGAGCAAGGAAGTCAAGTTTGGGAGATGTTCTTTGATGGAGCATGTTCCAAGGAGGTTGCAGGCACAGGGGTGGTGCTGACATCTCCAAAACAAGAAAGCACATAGCTGTCTTTTAAGCTGGCCTTCCAAGTCACCAAAAATATAGCAGAGTATGAGGCTCTGATATTGGGTCTTAATGCAGCAAAAGACAGAGAAATCATAATTATAAGGGTGTTTGGAGATGCTAATCTTATCATTCAGCAAGTGAACAAAACTTTTTAAGCAAAGCACCCAACACTGAAAGCATATAGAGATGAGGTATGGAGACTGAAAGATTCTTTTGATAGTTTTTGTATCTCATACATCCCTAGAGCCAAAAATCAGCTTGTTGATTCCCTTGCTGTGTCTGCTAGCATGTTTATCCCTCCCCTACCTCCCAAACTAGTTTACGAAGTCCAAATGAAATATAGACCATCCTTGCTTGATAATGTCCAGCATTGGAAAGTTTTTGAAGATGATGGTGAAGTGAATAGGTTCCTGCAAGTCATTGATGAATTCTCTGAAATGCAAATTGACCAAGAGAATGAAGCCTTGCAAGAAAATCCCCAAAATTGGCAAAGATAGCATTGTCCAACTTCCCAGCAATACTATACCTAAGGGTCTAGTTCCTTTAGAAACGTTGTTTGACCAGAACGATGTGCCTTACAAGGCTGCCCAAAAACAAGACCAATCTGCAGTCTGTAAGCATAACATAGGGAGTCCAAATCAACTAAGATACATAAATCTGTCTACTCGTTTGTCTGCTGCCCAATGTGCTAAACACTGCAATCTAATGAAGAAATTTGCTGATGTCTTTGCCTGGGAATATAGTGACCTGAAAACATATGACAAGAAGATCATTCAGCATAAAATCTCTTTAGAGAAAGACACCATCCCTTTCAAGCAGAGGATGAGGCCTATAAACCCCTTGCTCCTCCCTTGAAAAAGAAATTAAAAAGTTGCTGGTTGCCAAAATCATAGTCCCTCTCAGATATTCAAAATGGGTAACAAATTTGGTAGTGGTGAGGAAGAAAAGTGGAGAAATCAGACTCTATGCTGATTTCAGAAACTTAAACAAATGCTCTAAGAAAGACAATTACCCTCTACCCAAGATGGAGCATTTGCTGCAAAAGGCCTCAGGAGCCAAAGTGATGTCTTTCCTGGATGGATTTTCAAGGTATAATCAGGTTGTTGTACATCCATATGATTAAGAAAACATTGCATTCACCACTCCTTGGGGCACTTTTATGTATTCCAAGATGCCTTTTGGGTTGATGAATGCTGGAGCCACCTTTCAGAGAGCTATGGATATAGCATTTGTGGGAGAGAAGGATAAATTTGTCCTTATCTACCTTGATGAAATAACAGTATATTCCCGCAGCCATCATAACAACTTGCAGCATTTGAAGAAAGTGTTCCTGAACTGCAAAAGGTTTGGGATTTCAGTCAATCCTAAAAAGTCACAGTTTGCTTTGTAAGAAGGTAAGCTGTTAGGACATGTTGTTTCTGTTGCAGGTGTCCAGATTGACCCAGAAAGAGTAAAAGCAATACAGACTTTGTCTGTCTCGAGGTCAAGGAAGGATATCCAGTCATTTCTTGGCAAGATAAATTTTGTAGGGAGATTTATCCCAAATTTTGCAGAACTTGTGAAGCACATTACCTCTATGTTGAAATAGGGGTCAGAGATAAAATGGCATGATGTAGAAAAAAGATCCTTTGAGTCCACTAACAGAGCTATTATGGAAGCTCCCACTTCAAACAATCCAGATTATAGCAAGGAGTTCCATATATTTTGATTTGGCTCTGAAGACACCCTTGCAGCAGTTTTATTGCAAGCAGATGAAGAAGGGGCAGAGCATCCAGTGGCATTTTTTAGCAAAACATTAAGGGATGTTAAGTTGAGGTATGCTATCATTGAGAAACAAGCATATGCTCTTATCAAGTCTTTGAACGCCTTCAGAGTTTATATTTTCCATTCCAAGATAATTGCCTATGTACACTCTGCTTCAATAAAGGATGTCTTAACACAGCGTGATGCTGATGGAAGAAGGGCTAAATGGATTGCAAAGTTAATCGAATTCAATATAGAACTGAAGCCCACCAAGCTTGTCAAAGGTCAGGGCCTTGCCAAACTATTAGCTGAAGAAAATTGCAGAACATTGGACATAAATCTCATAAGCACAGATGCAGAAAATGGTCAAACAGAAGAAGTAACAGCTGAACCAGGAAAAAATCAGTCATTGGCAGAAAATCTAGCTTCTTGTATGTATCAGTGAATGTGTTATTCAGGTTTCTGTTTACCTAGTGACAGAGAGTGTCATCCTGTCTGTGTATTAGGAAATAGATTTGCAGACCTATTTACTGGTTGTCACTGGCCATCACATGGTCTTGTGCATCCGCTGGTGTGGTCAGTATTCTCCATATTCACCCAATCCCTAAACTGTGAGTAATTGGTGGTCTAAAGCCTTGTAATCTGGGGGTGTTCACAAATGTCCAGAGTCAAGCAAAGTAGGAGTGGTTATCTAGCTTGAACAAGCATCATTCCTTCCATTCATCCGTTCCCAACATCATGTTGAGTTTATAATGTTCCCGAGCATCTCTGAGATACAACCTAGGAAAGTTTCTTAGAGTGATAATAGTAAGTTCCTTAGATAGAACACCAAAGGACACCACCCACAAACAGATCACAAATTGGTACACCAGTATTCTTGATGTGGTTAAAACCCTCCACGGTTTGATCCAATGCGGCTACTTCAGGCAATTAATTAATGTAAAAGAAAGAAATTTTACAGAAGCTTCTCTCATGAACGGTCACCTTACAAATGACCCTCCATGCTCTTTAAATAAAGATCATGGACCAATCACGTGTTAAGCCACAGATCAAGCATTGGTAATACTGAGGAGAAAATGAACTGTCAGATCACTTCATGTCTAGAACATATCGTGACCGTCGGATTATAAGTTACAAAAAATACATAGTAAAGAAACACGCTTTACCTAACTATATACTAGACCAATTTATACTTAATTGTTTCCTGTGTTGGAATATCCTCACATCCCCCCTTGAGCACAACTTGGGATAGAATTGAAGGATGTACAAAAATGACACAATAGGAGATGGAAGGAGGCATTAGCATCTATCCCCCCTTAGTGACAACTTCCTGAACTTCAACCATAAATCAAAGTTTAGTAAACTTCACCTCTGTGAGAGCGTTTATAAAGATGTTTACAACTTGATCATTGGTTGAACAATATTTCACTCCAAGAACATGGTCATGAATGATCTTTCTGATGATGTCCATGTGTAGTTCAATGTGTTTGTTGCGCTGATGTTGGACTAGATCTTTGCATAGTTGAATGGCGCTTTGTTTATCACACCAATGTGTGGTCGGATGCTGCTGTTGAAAACCAAACTCTGACAGGATGTGACAAAGCCACAGGGCTTCCTTACTAACTTCTATGGCGCTAGGATACTCTGCTTCTTCTAAAGAAAGAGAAATGGCACTTTGCTTCTTGCAAGCCCATGTAATATGTCCGGAACCAAGAGTCAAGACATAACCTCCAGTAGAATTCCGATCATCAGGGTCAACAACCCAATCGGAATCAGTAAAACCAACCAATAGAGGAGATTCCTTGCACTGTAATGAATCCCAAACTGAACTATACCTTGAACATAATGAAGAATTATTTTAGCTACTTTTCAATGACTTTCATGTGGGTTTTGCATAAACCGCACAATAAGGCCAACAACAAAGGAAAGGTCAGGATGGGTATGGGTCAGATACAAAAGTTTTCCAACAAGTTGATGGTATATGGTAGCATCAACTTTAGGGGAAGTACAAGTGACTGAAAGTTTGGCTCCAGACTGAAAGGGAGAAGGGGCTGGCTTATAGTCTTCCATATGAAAGTGGCGTCGAAAATCACAGGCATACTTTGAGTGGGAAAGGGAAATACCTTCATTTCAAACTGCTTCTTAAGGTTAGACTTCACATGGTTTATAAGGTTGGGATCACTACTAGTAAGGATAAAATCATCAACATAAAGAACACGAATGATAAGATACTTACCCACTTTCTCGCTGTACACAATATTATCAGAATGACACCTAAAAAAGCCAGTATCTAAAAGAAAGCTATCCATTTTGGCATACTAAGCTCGAGGGACTTGCTTGAGACCATAAAGGGATTTCTTAAGCTGACATACAAGGTCGAAGTCTATTTGTATAAAGCCAATAGGTTGTTCCATACAGATTTCTTCATGCAAGTCCCCATGCAAGAAGGCAGATTTAACATCCATTTGATGGACATCCCATTTGAAAGAGGCAGCAAGGGAAAGAACAAGGTGGATAAAGTTCATTTTGGCAATAGGGGAGAAGGTTCCATCTAGTCCAAACTTGGTTTTGTAAACCCATTTGCATCTAACAAGTTTTTGTACCTTTGGAAGAGGAAGAAGGTCCCACGTATCATTTGCCAATAATGAATTATATTCTTCATTCATAGGTACATCCCGATCTAGATGCCCTGAAGCTTATGCAAAGGTGTTAAGATCATAATTTGCTGAAGCTTGATCCAATAAAGAAGAGGCTCTATTGAACTGAGAATGTGTACGACGATGATCTGTAGGATCACCTGCCAGAGCACTTGTTGCATCCCGAGTAGCATGTGTTAACACCCAGGTTGTTCCCTTTGACTCCCAAGGGAATACGGCCGGGGTAACCACTATCCAATCTTTGGATTACAGCTTCTAGCCCAGCTGTAATCAGAGAGGGCTCTCTCTTTAAGGTTGTCTCTGTTCTGTGGAGATTTTAGGCTAGTTATGAAGTAAGGGTTTTGGTTTATGTTTTTGGTTGGATGGAAGGATGTCTTTCTTGTACCTAAAGTGGAAATCTGCAGATAATGTTAGTTCATTGGGCAATGGAGTCTGTGGCTACTGGTTTTTTGAAATCTTGAGTTTGAGCAGCTGGAGTTATAGGGCCATTTAAATACTTCATAAAACAAACTTGAAATTGTGATGGTGAAATGTAAACAACCAGTGAAAAGCAATTAAGAATTTTCCACTAAGCTGGGGTGTGAGAAAGAGATATATTCCTCAGGAGAAAACTTGAATTCCTGAAACCAATAATCACTGTGAAAGATATAGTGTGAAAGGGTAGCAATTAAGAATTACACCTTTATTACTATAACTGAAGAAAAACATTTATAATAGCTTAGATTGAGTTCAGGGTAATCTGTGATTAAATCCTGGAACTATTCTTTTTCCTTGCCATTAACTGTAAAGCACAGAAGCATGAAAGAGATATGAAAGATAACAAACCACATAACAAAGAGTTGTAGGGAAAACTTATTGTGCCATGAAATACATAGGAATCTTGTAACTTTCAGCTAAACACCACAAAGCATCAATCAACACAGAGCTTTGGAAATTCCACCGCCTTTGTATTACTTCTCTGAGAATTTACAGTAAAAGAACTCTAAAAAATATATCAACAACAACCAACCCCTGCAAACTCATGCGAGGGGGAATATATAGAAGTGTTTCATACAAAATATCTCAGGCATTGAGTCATCTGAGAAATAAATATCTTTGCCAACTCGTACAGGAAACAGATAAGAAGTTATTGCAGCTTTCAATACAACATAAATGCTCTTTAATTCTGTCAGAAGATTTTGACCTTTGGAGGTCACTGAGTCGGTTGAACGCTTTGTTATAACTGATGAATGACGTGTCTGTGCAGCTTTGTCCTCCTGTAGATTTTCGGCCCTGTCACCTGTGACTGTCAGTGCTGTTGTGGTGGCCGAATGGTTTCGCTGAGTTGGCTCAGCCCTTTTTTTCCATACATGCTGATATATCAAAATCTTCCTGTGCATGACAACTTACATATTCAAATGGAAAAAACTTAATTACTCGCTCTGGTTTAGTAGTAATTGTATTAATCCATTCCAAACTTCCTGTGTGGGCAATTGATGTCTCAAAATTGCCTCTATAGTCTCATATTCCTCTGTATATTTATAGAAATTCGAAGGCGCATCAAACAAGTGATTGATTTCATTCATGATAAAAAATAAGCTCTCTACCCTGTTGTAGAGAGTCTGTCCTGATGCTGGCCCTGATTCTGCTGAAGTGCTGGGCTTTTCTGCAATCTGATTTGTAGCAAAGGTGTTGACCCTCTTGGCATAATTTTCATGGGAAGGTAGTCTTCTTGAAGTGCCCATTAAGCTAGGAAGACCTCTGTTTTGCAATGCTATAAATTTGTCCATGAATTTATTAATGTCTGTCTGCATATCCTGGCTTCTTCTCTCTAATGTCTGTACCAGGTTTCTTAGTGTCAGGACCCTTTTGACAATCAAAATGGTCTCAGTCCTGTTGGCAATTCCCATTTTGACCAGCTGAGAACTTGTTCTGTAATTAAGCACATTAATCATTCTGGTGGCAGCCTTAGGCATACTGCCTAGAGATGCCCTTGCTCTTTGGATTTCCCTATGTGCTTTTCCAATGAGCCCCATCTGCTCATGAATCGCTTCAATGTATTCCCACTGGTCTGTGATGGATTGGCCAATATTGGCCCATAGGACTCTCTTGAGCTCACCTGTTACTTTATCAAGTGTGAGCTCTTTCTCTAGCTCATTTATCCTTCCTTTTGAGAGTCTTTATCTCTGTTTCTCTCTCAGCTACGTTTTGCTTGGATTTATCATATTTTTCATTGAGCTTAGCCAAAGTTTCTTTGGCTTGACTTAGCTCTGTCATTTGGGCCTCCAAGACCTGAATTTCATTCC
>APFE031530143.1:73936-136298 GCA_000404065.3 Pinus taeda | reverse complement strand
TCTATTCTACAACAGAAAATTGAAACATGGCATGATCCAGATTAGACTGTTGGACCATCCATCAAAATTTAGTAAACATGAAGGCATGTACACACCTTGCCTTGTTTTGGAAATATGGGATCTTTGTATCAGCAAAGCAGAGCATATTTGGCATTTGAATTTGCCAATCATGAAATATGAAACCTATTGGTATAGGAATCCAACAGCATGGACCCATTTAAGAAGTTGGGGAGCTAAAGGAGGATCCCAAGAAGGTGGGGGAGGATTGTCATCCTCGCTGTCATCATCCGAAGAAGAAATATTTTCAGAAGTAGAAGGGCTAGAGAGAGGTGGCACATCCGCCGAACTAGGCTCGTAGGCCAATATATTTTCAGTAAACTTTACATCTCTTCTAATGATAACATTTTTGGATTTAGGTTGAAGAAGTCTATATCCTTCGACATTTTTAGAATATCCAACAAAAATACATTTTTCACTCTTAGGTTCTAAAGCTTTATGTTTCTCATATGAAATATAGGCCCATGCTTCACTTCCAAAACATTAACATGTTAAAGACTTCACTCTTGATTTTTAAGAAGTATACCGAAGTGCGTCTGGAGAAATCATCAATGAAAGTTAAGAAATACTTGTATCCAGAGAATGAAACAAGTGGAAGTGGACCACATAAATCATTATGCACAAGCTGTAAAAGGGTTGTGGTGTGCCAAGAGGCATGTTTTTCAAAACTATCCCGATGATGTTTTCCAAGTACACATCTGGAACAAACACCACCTCTGCAAGATACCATAGGAAGACCTATTGCCATTTTTTCTTTACATAGATTTTGAAGGGAGCGATAGTTTAAGTGATCAAATCGCTCGTGCCAAAGTTTTCTCACTTTATCATTATAAGCAACAAATACCAAGGGTAGAGTTGATGACCCAAAGTTGTTAAACTTATACAACCCTGTAGAATCATTAGCAATGCCAATAGTGAAAATCTGTCTAAGATCTCTTAGGTCCTTAATTACAACATCATGAGGTGAAAATTCAATGATTTTGCCTTCACCTGAATGAGTTATTTGATATACAAATAGAAGGATGCAGGTTAAAGTAGGAACACATAATACATTATTAAATTGACCATTGTCTAGATGAATATTTCTAGTCTCTACAACACTAAGAGATCTATCATAACCAACATATATATTTTTGGTGTTACAATCATTTAAAGAAGAAAACATGCCTTTGTTTTTGGCCATGTGATGAGAAGCTCCAGAATCAATGAACCACTCATGAGAATGAGAAGAAGAAGAAACATTTAGTGCATAAGCAGACTGAGATGCTTGACAACCACATGCAGAAAATGTTATCCCTGAAGATGAAGTTGAAGTTGAAGAGTGCTCCAAATGGATGTTATGCTTCTTCATTGTTGCTTCCAAGGCTTCCATATTCTTAAAGCATTTGGCTTCTAAGTGGCCATCACGATTACAAAAGTTGCAATTCCTATCAATCTTCTTCCCTTTGTTTTTATTTTCCTTATCATTTTGTTGAATTGATTTTTCATTTTGAGACTAAAATTGCTTAAGACTGATCTGAATTGGATCCTAGAACACTCTCTAAGTTTTCATGACTGTTTCCAATTATGCCAAAAGATTCAAGTCCTAGAAAAATCAAAGCTATCAGAAGGAATCCTCATAATAGTTGCAGTTGTGGCCAGAGCAGAGTAACGAGGACCCTCAGTCGAGTGCGCAGACCGCTGACCCATGGTAACACTCACTGGCGCAAACTGGCAAAACTAGAGGCCAAATCAAGAAACGAGGGTGGTTTCTGATACACGATTAGCGTTGATCACATATCGCAGGGCGTCCCCCTCAGTGAAGGAAAGCCCCGAAGCACCTGGACTCGAAATCGCTATAAAATTCAGAAAGTAATGCATTCGATTCCGTAGCGCAGGATTCCACAAACCGACAAGATATCGCAAGGCCTCGGGCGGTAAGCAGTTTTGGCTAAGCCCCACTCGATGCCAAACATCGAGCGACACGCGTCCAGCAGATGAGAGAGAAAACCGCCCGCATCAGATGGCTAAACATCGTGCGACTTGTCTGCGCGATATGAAGGACGGCCATAGGATCTAGGGGTCCCAGATCAACGGCAGAGATACGTCCCGACGAGTAACCGGATTTGATAGGTCAAAAAGCAAGATGACAGGGGATTTGAAGTCAGACGTGGATGATGAGTTGGCAAACGATTCATGATTCTCGGGTGATCTTGAAGCAAACGTAATTAACGACCATCTAAAAATGATTCAAGGAATCTGACACCCAGTTCGTTGGGAAACAGGTGGCCATCTCCCTGCGAAGTGTTACCCAATGATGATGATGTAGAGTAGAGGAATTCGAACAGATAGAGGTAAGGAAACCAAAAGGCGAAGAAGCGGAAACGAATAGTCAAAAGAATAGACTAGCTTTGAAGTCGTGACCTGGCAGAAGAAAAAAACACACAGAGGCAGACAAGAGTTAGCTAGATGCAGGAAGCTAATAGCAGAGAACATAGAGTAGAAGCCGAGCTGACCTGAAGGCAGCGTCGATCTAGATAGAGCCAGAGAGAGTCAGAGAGTTTGTGTACTCCATTGAAGGCTTGAGAGGTTCAAGAAAACTCCCCAGCATAAGCTTGGCATACTACTGTGACCCTCAGAGGTCAAGTTTTAGTAAGGAGAGTCTATGCACGCCATTCCTACTGACTTCATTTTGTTTAGTGAGTCTCGAATCGAGCTCACTGTTGTAAAAACTCTGCTTGAAACATAATAGAGAGGCCACGACTAAAAGGCTGGACCAGGAGATGTAGCGTAGGAGCATTGGGTGAACTCCTTATTAAACTTGTTTTGTTTACATGTTTGACTGTTATGTTTTCTCTAATTGTCTTAGTGTCTATGTATTCTAGCAATCTTATCGATCCGTTGCATAAGTAGCATAGGCACATCCATGCACATGAGTTTGTAATACCTTTAATTCTTTGTCCTGGAAAAATTCTAGGTCAAGTGGTATCGGAGCTCTAGGTTACTAAGGTTAGACAAGCTTGTGCTGGATCTTGTTGTTGAATGCTAACTAGATCAAAACTTAAATTAGGAGAAGGAGAGTTGGCTGAAACTAACTTGAAAATTGGAAGACTCTATTCTAAGAGGAAAATGTTAGAAGAAAATCCCTTGGAATCAGATCCCCAGTTCATGGATAGTTTTATGCCCATGAGCTCAATGGTGGAGGAAATGTATAGGGAATTTAAGAAAAATAGAGATGAAGATTCATCAAACTCCAAACAAGACAAAGGAGTGGAAGAATCTCTCCTCTATGACCACTGTAAAGGCAAGGGAAAGAAGAAAAATTTCTCATGCCTCTTAATAGCCCTGAAAATAAAAAGAAGACATCTTTTATTAAATTAGATGTTAAATTTGATATACCAATATATAATGGAGAGTTGAATGCAGAGAAGCTAGATAATTGGATTAGACAGATTGATGTTTACTGCAGAGTGTAGAACATTGACTTAGACAAGTGTAAGATTCAGTTGGCCAACCTACGCCTTGGAGGCACTGCCTTAGTATGGTGGGAAGGCAGGACACAAGATGACGTGAAGAAACATGGTAAGATTCTTTCTGTCTGGAGTGAATTTGTTTCTATAATTAAAAAGCAATTATATCCACTAGCCTACATGCAGCAAGCAATGATGATCTGGCAATCTCTTCGACAACCAAAAGGGCAAAGTGTACAAGGTTACACCCAAGAATTTAGGAAAAAAGCTTTGATTCTAGGAATTTCTTTGGACTCACCTGAGACTCTGTTGAAGTATATAGGTGGTCTACACAACTACATGAAGCACACTATCCTCATGTTTAATCCCACCAGCATAGATGAGGTATTCGTTCAAGCTATGCATCTAGAAGTTAGAGGTAAGAATCAGAACCTAGAAGTTGGGGGATCATCCAAACCCACTGCAAGCAAAAATAAGGAGAAAAGAAAATAGAAATCGAAAGAGAGGAAGACAAACACTGTACAGAAAAGCAAGTCTTCATGCACTCACTGTAAGAAGGATGGGCATGATGATGAACACTACTGGATTCTGCATCCAAAGCTGAAACCTAAGAAGTTTGAGGGAAAGAAGAAGAAGATTGTTGTAGCTATTCAAAAGTATTTGGGGTTATACTCAGGAGATGAAGCAACAATCGCAACCACAGGTATAAGAGGTAAAAATTCTAAAGCATCTACTAGTAATTCTGCACAATGTACTGATAATGAAGAAAATGAAAGAAAAAGGCATGGGCTTTTTCATATTTGAGTTATTTCCAATCATCAAAAGATTGATACTTTGTTTGATAGTGGCTCACAAGTAAATTTAATTTCTGAAGCAATTGTAAAGAAGTTGGGATTACTAACCACCTCTCACAAGAAACCATATCCATTAGGTTGGTTATGTGATAATGCAAAGATACAAGTGACTAGAAATTGTAAACTTAAGTTTTCTTTTGGGTCAGCATTTGTAGATGAGGTTGAGTTAGATATAGTTCCTTTGGATATATGTGGAATTGTTTTAGGAAGTCCTTGCTTGTATGATAGAAAAGTTGTTTTCTATAGAACTGAGAACAAGTATCTACTCGTTAAAGATGGAATCAAATATATTGTAAGAGCTCATAAGCTCAAAAATAATTATACTCTCATAAACTCAGGGCAGATGAAACGGATTGTAAATTCATGCAAACAATTTTTACTGATGGTGGTAAAGGAAAAGAAACTTGATAAAACTAATGTATTTGAGGGCGGGGATGCTAAACAGTAAGTTGATTTAGAAAAAGTTGTTTCAGAATATGATATATTGTTTCAAGAACCTAAAGGTATGCTTCCCAAAAAGGAAATAGTGCATGACATTAATTTGTAGCAAGATGCTCCATTGCCTAACATCGGACTGTACACGTTGTCCGCTTTAGAGATGCAGAAATAAAAAAGCACGTACAGGAGCTGCTTGAGAAGGGGTTGATCAGACCTAGCGCATCACCATGATGGTCTCCAATTGTTCTGGTGAGAAAGAAAGATGGCTTGTGGAGAATGTGCATTGATTACCGAGCACTGAATAAGATAACGATAAAAAATCATTATCCCCTTCCTCGCATAGACGATCTATTAGATCAGCTGAAAGAAGCTGTTAATTTTTCCAAGTTAGACTTGCATAGTGGCTATCATCAGGTCAGAGTTGCAGAGAAAGATGCATGGAAGGTTACTTTCAAAACAAAGCAGGGACTGTATGAGTCGCTAGTTATGCCTTTTGGCTTAACTAATGCTCCTACTACTTTCATGAGAATAATGAATGATGTACTCAAACCCTTCCTTCATGATTTTTTTATTGTATATCTGGATGACATTCTTATATTTAACAAAATGTGGGAAGAACATTTAAAGCATGTTAAGCAGACTCTAGATGTTTTTAAAAGAGAGAATCTTTATGTTAAACTCTTAAAATGTGAATTTGGAAAAACATCTTTGAATTATTTGGGACATATAGTAGGGGGTGGTGAATTGAAGATAGATCCCTCTAAGTTTGCAGTCACTATAAACTGGCCTAAACCCAAATCTGCTACAGAAGTTAGAAGCTTCTTAGGAGTAGCACAATATTGGAGAAAGTTTATTTCTAACTTTCCCTTAATTGCAGGTCCCTTACATGCTTTAACAAGATTGAACAAGGTGTTTCAGTGGGGAGGAAAACAGCAGAAAGCCTTCGACACCTTGAAACAAAAGATTAGTACAACACAAAAAACAACATTGCCCGATCTTCAAAGACCATTTGAGATTGAAACAGATGCCAGTGACTATGCCATGGGAGCGCCATGGGAGCAGTGTTGATGCAGCACAGTAAACCCATATGTTATCATTCTAAGACATTTAATTTTGCAGTAGTTAACTATCCCACATATGATAAAGAATTATATGCATTAGTACAGAGTGTGAAAAAGTGGAAACATTGCTTAATGGGCAAAGAAACATTTATACATACTGATCATTAACCACTTCAATATCTACACTCCCAAACTAAGTTGCAGCAGTCAAGACACTATAGTTGGATGGGTTTTCTACAACAATTTCATTTAGTCATCAAATATAAAAAGGGCATACACAATAAAGTTGTAGATATGTTGTCCAGACCAATTATAAATGCATCTAATATACTTGAGCATAATTCAGTATTGCATGAGAGCTACATTGAACAATATGCTCAATATATAGATTTTAAAGATGTATATTCAACTTTAAGTCAAGGCAAACAAGTAGAAGAATTGGATTATCATGTTAAGGACCAACTCTTGTATCATTTTGGGAAGCTATGCATTCCACAAACTGAAAGAGTAAAGATAATTTGAGAAGCACATACTTCTCTAATATCAGGTCACTTTGGTGTAAGTAAAACTGTTGCACAGCTCCAAAGATTTTGTTATTGGCCAAAAATGAATGAGACGGTTTCTAGATATGTAAGAGGGAGTACCATGTGTGCTAAAAGCAAGCCCAACAATAGAAAATTAGGCTTGTACACTCCACTACCAGTTCCTTCTCATCCTCGGGAAGGTGTTTCCATGGACTTTGTTGGAGGACTGCCTAAATCTAGGAAAGGTCATGACTATTTATATGTTGTTGTGGATAGATTCAGCAAAATGTGTATTTTAATACCTTGTAACGAAAAGATTACAACTAGGTTTCTACTGTCGGCCCTCTCTGCGTATTTTGAGCTGCGCTTGGGTTTCTGCTGCGTGGTTGCCCTTGCGGCGGCCGGCCTCAGGCCTGATCCTATGGAGACGTAGGGTCCTCCTAAGGATCTGCCTTCTACTCCTACCATTGATGCTCTTAACCAGCTTCTTGTTGGTTTGCCTCAGAAGAAAAGAAGCGAAGCAACAAAATTTGTTAAGAAGCTCGAAAAAATTTCTGAGATCTCTTTGCCTCCAGAGACCCCCATTCAAGTAGCTTTATCTCTGGCTGATCGTGCTCTCATTGGCCAATTCACAGGACTTTGGCCTTCTCCAAAAACTACTGAGCAATGGGTCAACAGGAACTGGGCTCCTCTGATCAAGCAAAGTGTTACCTCTTACTTTCTTGGGTGAGGGTACTTCCTCTTCGAATTCTCCTCCAAAAGACGACAAAGATCTGATCCTCCAAAATGGGTCATATTTCATGGGCTCTCAGGGCCTCTATTTGAACCAATGGACTCCAGACTTTGATCCGGCTATCAATGTTCCCAAGGTTGTCCTGGTGTGGGTTCATCTTCCAAATCTACCAGTTCACTGATGGAACTGGGATTCCTTGAAAAAAATTGGCAACACTCTCGGGAAATTCATAGATTGGGCAAATAACAAGGAACAGTACGACTGTGCTAGGATCTGTGTAAAAGTAGATCTAGAGGTGGGTCTCCCATAGGCAATCAAAATCAAAGCCGGCAGCTGGTCTCATGTGCAGATCTTGGATTATGAGCAACTGTCATTCAAATGTAGGAAATGCCATGTTTATGGACACTTTACTAGAAATTGTCCATCCAACGCAGAGCTAGAGAAAGGGAATAAAGAGGGTTGGAATCAAGTCAAGCGAGCAAAAATCAATCACAAAGGGAAAAAACCAGGAGGACCCTCTGGAAAAGGCTCTCTTCAGGCTAATGTTCAACGCCCCCCACCCAAAAAGGCGCAAGAAAATAAATTTGATCCGCTAAGCCAGCAGACAGAAGCTACTCAGGAGATCGAGACCCAAAAACCAATTTCTCCAAGCAAAGGTACTCCCTCAGCCTCCCTTAAAGGAACAAGTGCTGAAGATCCCAAAGGTATGACTTTAGAAGATGAGGAAGAAGAGCAGGAAACGAATGAGTCAGAGGAGGAAGGAGAAATAGGAGAGTCCCAAACCTCGGTAAGAAGATCTACAAGAGGCCGTCAAACTGACAGGGAAAAAAGAGAGCAGGAGACTTACAAATACAAGCTATAGGGCAGCCAGCCAACTCTGCAAAAACTGCTAGCCTCAAAGCCTAGGATGTTGAAAAATCATCCCCAAGGCTCCAAGGGAGCCCACCAGAAACATAAATAATGAAGGTCATCTCCTGGAATTGTATAGGTATGGGGAGTAAAGTTAAGGAAGAAGCCATGAAAAGCTTAATAAGAAAAAAAACTTCAGACGTACTTCCCGTCCAGGAGACTAAGCTGGAAGACATAGTCTTCCTGCAAGCAAGCAAGAAGCTTTGGTTTAAAAGTGAAGCAAAAGCAATGTCTGCCAGGGGCGCCTCAGGAGGGATTGGCACTCTATGGAACGCCAACAAATTTGTAGTCACCTTTGAGGCTAGTAATACTCACTGGTTGCTGCTGAAAATGCATAATCTAGATACTAAGGAAATCTTTTGCCTTTTCAATATATACTCTCCAGTCAATGTCGGGGAAAAAAACGATTGTTGGGATTCTATAAGGCACCAAGCAGACTTGATAAACCTAGAAAATATAATTATTGCTGGAGACCTCGATCTCACTCTCCACTCGTCTGAAAAAAGGGGAGGCAGCGCAGTCCGAGATCCGGCAAGGGAATGGGCGGAGGATCTTATGCAGCACTGGGACTTGCTGGATATCAAACCTTCTTCCGGTAAGTACTCTTGGTCTAACAAAAGAGTGGCCCCTGGTCAAATTGCTGCCAGATTAGATAGATTATTCATTCAAAGCTCCTATCTGTTACTAGGTTTAGAACCCAGAATGCACATTCTTGCTAGCAGCATCTCGAACCATAAGCCCTTAAAGCTAGAGCTCCTAACCCATCTTGACCTGGGTCCTATTCCCTTTATATTTAGTCCCCTCTGGGTCAAGGAGCCAGACTTCATGCAAACAGTCAAGGATTGTTGGAGTCAGCCTGTCAAAGGATCTCCTTTCTTTATCTGGGAGGAAAAGCTTAGAAGGGTAAAAGGAGTTCTAAAACGATGGGTCAAAACCCTGTCCAACCCTGATACAGAAAGAAAAGCCATTAAAGCCTCTCTTGCCTCTCATCAAACTCATATGGAGAATGCTATAGTCACAGAGGAGCTGTTAGATCAAGAGGCTCATCTGCGACATTGCTTTCATAAGGCCTTCTTAGATGAAGAAGAATACTGGAGATTAAAATCTCAAAATCTCTGGCTCAAAGCAGGGGACAGGAACATTGCTTTCTTCCACAAACAAGCCCAGGCCAAGAAATGCTTCAACACTATTTATGAGATTAAGGAGGATAAAGACACTCACAAGGATTTTGAAAACATTAAGAAAGTAGCTTTTTCTCACTTTCAAAACTTGTATAGTGAAGATAAGGATCCGCACCAATACTCAGATCTGTTAGACATTATTCCTTCTGCAATTTCTCCTCGTATGAACAAGATCCTTGAGGCCAAAGTCACTAAAGATGAAGTTAAAAAGGCCCTTTTTGATATGGATCCGGATAAGGCCCCTGGGTCGGATGGCTTCTCTGCCAGGTTTCTCCAAGTTTTTTGGCCGATTGTTGAAAAGTATCTTCTCAAAATGGTTCAAAAGTCTCAAAATACTCAGAAAATAGGAGGCAGCACAAACTCCGCTTTCTTAGCCCTCATACCCAAGGAAAAAGGCGCCAATAACTTCAGCAGATTCCGTCCGATTTCCTTATGCAATACTGGGTACAAGTTAATCACCAAAGTAATTGCAAATAGACTAAAGCTCATTCTTCCCAAAATAATTCCAGAGAATCAAGGAGGCTTCATCCAAGGAAGGCAGAGCGTGGACAACTTCACCCTTGTTCAAAAGGCAATTCATTCAAGTCTTCTTCGAAAAGAACAAGGTATGGTGATTAAACTCGATTTAGCAAATGCCTTTGATTTAGTAAATCATAGCTTTCTTTTAAAAGTCATGAGAAAGTTGGGTTTTGGAGAAAACTTCATTAAATGGATCCGGGCATGCATCTCGGAGCCATGGATTGCTCCTCTTGTAAATGGAAGAGCCACTAATTTTTTCGAAGCTTCGAGAGGACTTAGGCAGGCGTGTCCTCTTTCCCGTCTGCTATTTAACATCCAAGCCTCTGTTCTCAGCTTCCTGTTAGACAAAAAGATGGAAAATCAAGATATTAATGGACTGCGTATTACAAGAGGGGTCAAAAACATAAATCACGCCTTATTTGCGAATGACACTCTACTTTTGGGTAATGCCTCTCTTTCCTCTGCCTCTAAATTTAAAGCAGTTTTGGATGAATTCAGTGAGGCCTCAGGAAACGTTGTAAATAAGAACAAATGTCACATCTTCAGCTAGAACACTTCGCCCAGATTTCTCTCCGCTATTTCTAGATGTTTGGGTTTTGCAGCCTCCTCTTCTTGGACCTCTTTCAAATACTTAAGCCTTCCTATTTTTCATAAGAGACCTGCAAGCAAAGACTGGCTCCCTCAGCTTGAAAAATTCAAGACTAGGATCCAGGCCTAGGGTTACTCTTGGCTCAACATTGCCGTAAAATCTGTCCTAATTAAATTTGTGCTCACCAGCCTCCCTCTATTTCAACTTGTTGGGCTTCTCGCTCCGGCAATCATATTAAAAAAAATGGAAGAGTTCATGTGGAGGTTCTTTTGGAAGGGAGGAAAACAGAATGAAAACAAGATTCCCCTTATCATTTGAGAAACCATCTCCAAGCCACTATGGGAGGGTGGTTTGAATTTCAAAAACCTCTGTCAGCAGAATGTGGCTATGGCAGCTAAGATTATCTGGAGGATCATTGCGCCCAAGCCTGGCTGGGCCCAATTGGCTCTCTGGAAAAAGTATTTCAGGGGTCCTCGTTCTAGCTCTTTAGACAATGTGATTCATTTTCCTAACTCATCTTTCCTTAAAATGTATGTTAAAGTTGCTCCTTTAATCAATGCGCACTCCTACTAGATCCCAGGAAATGGCAAAAGGATCAACATCTGGACTGATAAAATCATGAATATGGACCCAATTGAAGACAGAGCCTCCATTAGAGCGCTGCGATGCTGGATGGATAGAGAGGGGTTGTGTTCGTTGTGGGATATTTCTATTTGGAGCGATTCTGTTTGGGCAGGTTGGAAACATATCGAGGTGCCAGCTCATCTGATCAACGAATGGTCCACGCTACTTGACCTCCTTCATGGCTTGGTGCCCAGGCACATGAGGAAAAGAGATTCGAAAGGCTGGGGGCCGAATGCCAGAGGCTATGTTGTCTCCATGGGATATGCCAAGCTGAATGAGAGGCCATACGTCCCCACCGACCTAGCACCTTGGCAGGGTGTCTAGCGTTTTCCTTCATGGCCCAAAGTCGACTTCTTTGCTTGGCTTCTTTGCCATGGCAAAATCCTAACAAATGACATATTACAGAGGAAAGGGTTCTACGGTCCCTCCATATGCTCGTTGTGCAACGAAAATGCAGAGACAACAGTCCATTTAATCCTTGAATGCAACTTCTCTAAGCAGATCTGGTTCTCCTTTATTCACAATTTGGATCCCAACTTTTTGCTTCCTTGTTCCATTGTTGATCTTTTTTCTAATTGGACAATCAGATATCCTGGCCCACTTACTAAAAATCAGATAATCAAAATTGCATGAGCTGTCCTTCCAAAGGTTATTTATTGCTAGATATGGCTAGAACGAAACAGAAGAATTTTCAGAAATACTAATCAGAATCACAAGGCCTTATAAATCAAGCTTAAATATCATTTAAAGGAGTGCTTGACTGATATAAAAGATGATTCTAATCTCAGCAAACAGGACATTGCTTGGGGATCATTCCTTGACTTGCAATTTCAATCATCAGTTAGAAACATCCCTCCTCCTAAAGACTGGCAAATAAGGAAATCTGAAACTGACTTTCAAGATTGGCTCAAATTGCACTCAAGGCACTCTCTCTTTTTTGATGGGGCAGCAAAGGGCAATCCGGGCAAAGCTGGTGCAGTAGGTGTTGTTGTAAATCCAATTGCGGAAAAAATTCATTCCTTTGCTTGGGGGCTTGGACATTCATCCAGCATTCAAGCTGAGGCTTTGGCCCTCTTTCAAGGCCTCAAGATCCTCAACGATTTAAATATAAGTTAAGCTAATGTTATAGGTGACTCCCAAATCATTATAAACGCAATGGTTTCCAACTCCCTAGCTTTGGATATTAAACTCGCAAGGCTGATATCCAGAATTAAGGGCTTGGAAAACGCTTTTGAGAGGTTGAATTACTACCATGTGCTGAGAACTCATAATAAAGAGGCGGATATTGAAGCCAACAAAGTTGCCCTCCTCTCTGCCGAGGTCAAGATGAAAGACGAAGAAGAATCATGGGAACCCATCCCATAAGCTGGTTATTGCCATGTTTTACTGCTTGCTCTTAAATAACTTTTTTTGTATCTTCAACTGGGGAAAAATATCTGAAATCGAATCTATAGATTCCTTATCAAGGAATTAGTCTTCAAGCTTCAGCTGCATTCTCATTCTTAGCAATGAGATGCAACAGGATATAGACATCCTCAATGTAATCAGATTTTCGGCATTCAGGCCAAGATGAACATAAATACTCCATAACCGTTTCTGTCAAAAAAAAAAAAAACAAATTACAACTGAACAAACTACAAAGTCGTTCTTCCAACATGTATGGGTCCATTTTGGATTACCCACTTCCATAATATCAAATCGAGATACCCGATTTGTTGCGAAATTTTGGTCAAGTTTGTGGGAATTGATGGACACCAAGCTGAAGAAGAGCACAACTTTTCATTTGCAAATAGATGGCCAAACTGAAGTGGTCAACATGACAGTGATCCAGTTGCTCAGAGGCTATTGGAACAAGCATCCCAAACTTTGGGATGAACATTTATGTTATGTGCAACATGCTTATGAGCTAAACATTCTTGTACACAAAGATATCCTTTTGAGACCTGTTTTGGTTTCGTACCAAGGTCTCCCTTGGATTTTGTCTTTGGTAAATACATAGCAGTTGATGGACACAGTGATGTGGACAAGGCAACCAAGTTCATTGAACAAATCCAAGAGATTCACTAGGCAGTACAGGAACAACTAAAAAGAGCCCAGCCAAGTACAAGGCAAGGCATGACAAGCATTAGATGGAGCATAGCTTCCAAGTTGGTGATCAAGTCTGGCTGTATATCAGCAAAAACAAAATGCAAGGTGAAGGTAAGAAGCTAAAGCCAATAAGGTATGGACCTTTCAAGATACTTGAGAAAATTGGTGAGAATGCTTTTCGCCTTGATCTACCAACTTACATGCACATCTACTCAGTCGTTAATGAAGACAGCTTGAGACTATTTGAACCCTCATTAATCAAAGATCCCGAAGAGCAAAGTTAATTGCCTTATATTGACGATTTGCTGCCTGAATATCTTAATGAATTGCAGGAAGATACAATTCTGCATAGGAAGGTAAGAACTACGTGTAGAGGGGATGTTGAATACCTTGGGATTGGACTCAAAGGTTCAAAACCAAGCAGTGCAAAATGTATAGAAATTGAGCAAGCGAGGAAGCAATACCATCACTTGGTTGATGCTTAAAAGAAAACCAAATTTTGGTGGTCCAACAGCTTTTTCAGTGAGAAGTCCATGATCCAAATTGGATCCTAGAACACTCTCTAGGTTTTCATGACTGTTTCAAATTACGCTAAAAGATTCAAGTCCTAGAAAAATCAAAGCTATCAGAAGGAATCCTCATAATAGTTGCGGTTGTGGCTAGACCAGAGCAATGAGGACCCTCAGTCGAGCGCGCAGACCGTTGGCCCATGGTAATGCGCACTGGAGCAAACTGGCAAAATCGGAGGCAAAATCAAGAAATGGGGGTGGTTTCTAATACGAGATTAGTGCTGCAGGGCATCCCCCTCAGTGAAGGAAAGCCCCGAAGCGCCCGAACTCGAAATCACTATAAAATTCGGAAAAGTAATGCATTTAGTTCCGTAGCACGGGATTCCACAAACCGGCAGGATATCGGAAGGCCTCGAGGCGGTAAGCAGTTTTGGCTGAGTCCCAACCAATGCCACACATCAAGCAACACATGTCCAGCAAATGAGAGAGAAAACCGCTCACATCGGACGGGTAAACATCGTTTGACTTGCTTTCCCGATATGAAGGATGACCGCAAAATCTGGGGGGCCCAGATCAACGGTGGAGATACGTCCCGATGACTGATCGGATTTGATAGGTCAAAAAGCAAGATGACAGGGGATTTGAAGTCTGTTGTGGATGATGAGTTGGCAAATGATTAATGATTCACGGGCGATCTTGAAGCAAAAGGAATTAATGGCCATTCAAAAATGATTCAAGGAATCTAACACCTAGTTCGCTGGGAAACAGGTGGCCACCTCACTGTGAGGCGTTACCCAGTGATGATGATGCAGAGCAAAGGAATTCTAACAAACAGAGGTAAGGAAACTAGAAGGCCGGGAAGTGAAAACGAGCAATCAAAAGAACAGACTAGCTTTAAAGTCGTGACTTGATAGAAGCAAAAAACACACAAAGAGGCAGACAAGAGTTAGCTAGACACAGGAAGCTAATAGCAGAGAACAAAGAGTAGAAGCTGAGCTGACCTGAAGGCAACATCAAGCCAGACAAAGCCAGAGAGAGTCAGAGAGTTTGTGTACTCCATTGAAGGCTTGAGAGGTTCAAGCAAACTCCCCGGCATAAGCCTGACATAATATTGTGACCCTCAGAGGTCGAGTTTCATTAAGGAGACTCTGTGCACTCCATTCCTGCTGACTTCATTTTGTTTAGTGAGTCTCGAATCGAACTCACTATTGTAAAAACTCTGCTTGAAACATAATAGAGAGGACACCACTAAAAGGCTGGACTAGGATATGTAGCCCAGGAGTATTGGGTGAACTCCTTATTAAACTTTTTTTGTTTACATGTTTGACTGTTATGTTTTCTCTGATTGCGTTAGTGTCTATGTATTCTAGCAATATTATCGATCTGTTGCATAAGTAACATAGGCACATCCATGCACATGAGTCTGTAATACCTTTAATTCTTTGTCCTAGATAAAGTCCAAATCAAGGACCCTTGTTTGGTTTAGGACCATTCTTCTTACGATGTTGCTTCTTAGGATTATTTGAATTTGGTGGTTGCTGGGTTACTAAGGCCTTCTTAGAAGAGTTTCCAGTATTAAGAAGACCAAGATGTAAGAGTTTTTCTTGTTCTCTTATTAAAGAATCACAAAAGGCATCAAAAGAGGGGGCCTTGTAGGCTTGTCCTTGAGAAATAAACACTTCTCTAGTAGAATGGAAAGTGGAAACAAACACAGAGTAGGTTGGTCCTAACTCAAAAAGAATGGGATAGATAAGGCTACCATATTCTTTCTTAACCTTAACACCTTCCAAGAGAAGTCTAAAGGTGTTGAACTTGGATAAAAAATCCTCCATGGAAGAAAAATTATTGGGGTCCAACGTAAGCAACTCATGTTCGAGTTGGTGAGCTCTAATTTCATTTTTAATTCCAAAAACTTTATTGATTTGTTTCATTACTTCATCAGGGGTATCAAGTTTTACGATATGGAATCTAAGGTTTAGAAACATAGACATCCCTATCAACCCATGTGCTTGATCTTGATTATTTTCACATTTGGCTACCTTATCTTAAACTTTGGGTTTAGATTCTTGGCATGAGACTATTCTATAAAGACCTTTACTTCTAAGTAAATCCACAATGTAGGATAACCATTGGAAGTGGTTGGTGCTATCAAGAATAACTAGGCATGGAATTTCCATTTTAAAATAAACTAAAGCTGAAGATGTTGAAACTAAGTGTTCCAATGGAAATATCTTAAAAAATTGGACCAATTAAAAAAAAACGGCACTACAAATGGCTTTTGGATAAAGAAGTTATGGCTTTTTGAATAAAAGTTGTTGAAGATGTCGACGAACTACGTGAATGTTGGGAAGTGAATGATCATGTTATATTTAAAAAATAATTGCCCCCCTACCCCCCCTTCTAAACTTAATCTAATTAGCTCGCTTTTAAAAAAATATTACTTTATGTGACCCACTTGTATAAATAAGTGAAAGTCACTTTTACAGTGGTACTTTATGAACTACCCACTAAATTGTAAACTAAATAAAAGATAAAGTGACTTCAAAATTATAAGTGACTCGATTTTTATAATGCGTGAGAATACTTTCACATAAAGTAACTTTAAAACACAAGTTACATGTGCTTTTTGAAAAAATAAGTCAACAAAAAGAAAGACTTAAACCCAAGACCTCTATTCTCATAAAGTAACTTTGGACCAATTGAGCTAGTTTATGACCCACTTGTATAAATAAGTGAAAGTCACTTTTACAATGGTACTTTATGAACTACCCACTAAATTGTAAATTAAATAAAAGATAAGGTGACTTCGAAATTATAAGTGACTCGATTTTTATAATGCGTGAGAATACTTTCACATAAAGTAACTTTAAAACACAAGTTACATGTGCTTGTTGAAAAAATAACTCAACAAAAAGAAAGACTTAAACCCAAGACCTCTATTCTCATAAAGTAACTTTGGACCAATTGAGCTAGTTTAAAAAGTTAGTAATTTTTGGAAAGGAGGAAGTTTTTTTTTTTGGCTCACTGAAGCTTTGGAGTGCGTGCTTACTTGAAAAAACTCTTTTTTCTTACAAAACAAAAAAAACCACACCACCCAAAAAGAACATGCAAAAGAAATCCAAGCCTTATGGTTTAAACTTAGATTTGGACAAAAACTAAATATTTTCCTCAATGTTTCTGATTTTCTGAGATCACACTAAGGCGGAGTAGAAAAGAGAATACGCATGAGAAAAATCCTTCCTTTTTGTTTCCAGTTTGCCCATATCACACAGATTCGAGGCGCAAAGAGCATACACAGAAATGAAAGGTATATATCTGATAATAAAAAAAATTATAGAGGACTATAAACCGAAACAAACAGAGAGTTAAATGACTATAACTGCAAATAAAGACTCTATACCTCCAGAGCATAAAAATGACGTAGCTAGGGCTACCAGAAACCTTTTCGCGTAAAATGAAAGGGGTTCATCACTCGAACAGATGCTCCTAACACAATAAAGCAGTCCTCTTGGCCTGAAAGTTGTCAAAAATAGTAGATCTAGGAAACAACAATCGGATGTAGTTATATCGGCTTCAGATTTGGATCACCAATGGATGTGACCCTCGAAAAGCTCTGATACCAGGTAGGAATTTATAGGGTAAGTTATTTAGATAGAACACCAAAGGACAATGCTCACAAACAAATCACAGACTGGTACACCAGTAGTATTGATGTGATTAAATCCCTCAAAAGGGGAAACAGTCCACGCCCTGAGCCAATGCAGCCACTTCAGGGAATTTATTAATGTAAAAGAAAGAAAATTTACATAAGTTTCTCTCATGAATGATCACATTACAAATGACCCTCCATGCTCTTTAAATAGTGATCATCGACCAATAGAGTGCTAAGCCATGGATCAAGTGTCGGTAATACTGAGGAAAGAATGAACCGTCAGATCACTTCATGTCTAGAACATATCTTGACTGTCAGAATGTATGTTACAAGACATACATAGTAAAGAAATACATTTTACCTAACTATATACTAGACCAAGTTATACTTAACTATTTCCTATTGTCGGAATATCCTAATATGAGGGAGTAGGACCATGCAACCAAAATCAGGATTTCCCATGTAGTACCATCCCTAAATCCCAAAGGTCAGTAAAAGAGATCTCATGGGACTAGGGTCCAAATTTAACATCTAAAAGAGGTCTAGGGGACAAGAGCACAGACCTAGCCCACTCTTTCCATCAAATCACCCATTAATCCATTCCCAGAAGTATCCATGATAAGCAAACTACAATATTCAATTACCAAATGACAAGGCATACCTTTAGGATAGGGAGGCCCACTTTCAAATATACAATCATGACAGATGGGTGAGGGAGCACATGGTTGGCTCAGGTGGCAAAGAAATGGCACAACGAGCTACTTGGTGGCTGCAAGGGATTGTTGGTTGCCACCTAAGGATCATCTTGGAGAAAAAATTTCTCCTAGGGATATCACCCAGGAAATACCAATGAGCATATTGAAAATAAAATAAAGGGTGAAAGAAGAAAAAGGCTTCTTATGGATAGAGGTGAAGCAAGAAACTTCGTCTGAGTATTAAACAGGCTCACTGGCAGGGAAGCAATGCTTGTGTTCCTAAAGATACTCCATCGGGGTACTGAATAGGCCTGTAGTCAGTGGAGCAACACGAGAGATAGAAATAAATCTTTGATATCATAAAATTGTGAATATATGCTATCCTTTTCTTGGATCAAAACAATGGAGAGATGGTAAGCCTTGTAAATGAGTTTATATGGAGAAGGGGCTACGAGAGACTATACTTATAACTAGGATAAATGGGGAAGCTAAGGTGCTCCACATGGTGAATCAATACTTCTTGAAAGAGTAGACTTTTTGCTTAAAGGAAAACCTAAAAAGAGAAGTTGGAGTTTATCCACTGTGTCACCAAGTGTCGTTGATGCGAATACACCCTCCAAAAATATTCCTACACTTGAATTTTGGAGCCTTATTGTGATCTTTCGATCTGTCGTTCCAAGTTAATCATAGTCACTTTATGGTTAGTTGATGATTTACTAATTGTTCAAGCCTTCTTATGAGACTCTAACTATTGAAGTCACTTGCTTACACATGTGTAAATTTTGATGCAGTCACAAGCACACCTCTTCCTGGAAAGCCTAGCAGTGCATATCTATCCTTCGAAGAGAGGAATTGCACAATCTTGGAAGATAATGCCTATGCAAACCCTTGCAACAATGATTGTGCAGTCTTTATTGCCATACATTGCAGAACTCTCAGATAGTGTGTAGTCGCTAAAGACAGTACTTGCGTAGTTGATAGACACAGTGACTATGCATTCCCTATGGATATTTAGTGCATACTTTCAACTCTCCGTCACTCTTAGTTGCAAATATATCATCATCCTAGCGAGTTTTCTCAACTATTGCTTTTGCGTGCCTTTTCTTTCATAAGTGTGGCTTTCACTTTCGAGACTCTCTTTTGTTTCTTTCACTTTCACAAAAGTCATTTTTGCTTTCTTTAGTTTTCACATGTGTCACTTTACCTTTCTTTAGCTTTTACAAATGTTGTTTTCACTTATTCTTACTGTCGCAAGTGTCATTTTTTATTGTTTTCACTTCTACAGGTGTCGCACTTTGGCGCGCCACTAGATGCATCTCTAGCAAACTCTTTTGCATTAGTTGATCTTATATATCATAATAATATGCTAGACATTGTCCCACAACTCATCACACTTTCTAGTTGTAGTCAACACTTTTCTTGTAAATTGTATTCTAAGTTTCACAAAGTTACATTTCAATCATTGTACTTAGAAATAAGTGTCACTTTATTGTCGTTTCAGGGTATGCATGTGGATTTTAAGTATTATGCATTCTCTTAGCTTGTGTTTGATGGTATACATGTGTGTGAATCTATTTTGGAACTTGTTTATATCACATGTTCTCTCTTGTTGCATTGATCCAACACATAGCATACCTAAACTCCTAGCTACTGGATGAGCGCATTGTGCATTCTTAGCTAGTAAGGATGCATCCCTTACCTCTTACAAATGTTCATTGCATCATCCTAAGGGAAACCTCATTGACAAGCATATTGCGCAATTCTAGAGCATAGTCTCTCAAGTCATTACTTCTTACACTTTCTCATTGTTCCCAAAGCTGACTCTTGCCAACCTCATTACGCATTTTCCAGTTCTAGTGGATAGTGGAGCCTACTCCTTATAATTACTAAAGAGAATTTCACAATTCACTGATCCTGTCCCTCAATCACCACGCATTACACAGTTACAATGCCTAGTCTTGCCACAACTACTGACTAAACCCCCTCACTATGCAATTCCTTGTCTCATCTTGCCACCTATTGCAGACTATGTACTTATAAAAGACATTGGGGTCATCCCACAGTCCATGTGAAGCTCAAATACGCAATCCCTACCTCCTCTTACCTGAGAAGTGTGCATTACGTAGTCACAGTCAGTAGTCTCTCAACTCTTCTCTCCTAGACTTTTCGACTATGCAAAAGATTTATCAATACTCTCCTACATTACGCAGTGTGTAGTCCTAGTTAGAAATGAGGTATCCCTAGAACCTTGCAGCAGAGAACTACACAATACCTTGTCTCTCTCTCTCTCTCTCTCTCTCTCTTGGAAAACTTCAACCCTTAATCCTTTAGTCATTGTCTCTGGTAGTTCACACACATGCTTGTCTCTTCCTCTAGCCCTAGTGCAATGTGCATTTCTAGTACACGATGTCCCACTTATTATCTCTTGTAACTGTGCATTGCACCCAAGGGAGACTCTCCTCAGTCTTGCAGAAACCCATCACAGTCAGTACTTTCCATGAGCAAAAAAAGGTAGAATATATCATTTTTGAATTGATGTTATCTTGTCATGAGTGAAATTTATCTCCAGGTGCCATCATTTCAACATGGCAAGGTGATGTTCAAGGAAGTCATCAAGGAGAGGCTATAAGAGAGCACTTGCAAAGAAGGAGCAAAAGGAAGAACCATCATAAAAAACATGAAGGAATCTTGGACCATGACAGAGAGATGGGAAGTTATGTTGAATTGGAAGGTTCCAACAGTGATACAAACCCTTTGGAGGGTGAAGATGGAGTACAAGAAAATATCAATCACGAATAATTGAAGACACAACAACAAAGAGAAGAGCTTGGCCTTAATGCACTATGAAGTCTTATGCTGTTGTCATCTATTAATGGTTTCTCTAAATGTCACCACAAAAGTCATGTGTCAATGTATTTTTCCACGACATTTGTGGAATGTAATTATGTAATTTCCAGAAATTCAGAAGATTTAAAATGTGGAGAAGCCCAAGGGTCCCACATGAAACGTGAAAAGTCACTAGAAAGTTCTAAAGTCGTGTAGAAGCTCAAAGGTCACATAGGAATTTGAAAAGTCATGGTAGGAGCTCAAGTGCTAGGAGGGAGGTCAAGAATCACATGGGAGGTTGAGTGTTATGCTAAATAAAATATATATAAAATAATACAATTAATGTAAATAATAATAATCATAAATAATGATTAATTAGCTAGTAATTAGTTAATGAAGACGTATGTCCCTAAGGACATGACTGTTGATGAAAATGTATTTGCCTAGGTATATAATCAAGCCCTCACCCTCATTTGTAATCATATCATATCAATTTCTTAAATACTATTCAATATATAGTTACTTGTCCTACAATGGATGTCTTTGTCTTCGAAGTATTCCGAAGATTACTCCAATTTGTATACGAACTTTGTTCGTTACATTGGTACCAGAGCATTCCTCTAAGTATACAAACCTTGTTCATTACATTAATATCAGAGCCACATTTGATCTCGGCCTTTGGCCAGTAAGTCTTTGACAACTTTTTCACCAACGCAACCAATGTAACAAACAAGGTTCGTATATGTAGCAATGATCTTCAAAATACTTCGAAGACAAAAGCATCCATTGTAAGAAGGGTAATTGTATATTGAATAGTGTATAAAAGAATTGATGAGATATGACTACAAATAAGGGTGAGGCCATACTTATATACCGAGGCAAATTCCTCTTCACCAACAGTCATGCCCTTTGGGACATACCTCTTTATTAAATAATTAAATAGTTAATTAATCATTATTTATTAATATTATTGCTTACATTATTTGTATTATTTTATATATATTTTATTCATAACAGGGAGAGTCACCTCATTTGTTCTAAATACACCCTCAAAACTCAAACAAGTGGACTTTGAACTTTTCACCTTAGCTTCTCTAGCTTGGCATAGGAGAGAAGATCTTTCTTTGGAGGAGAAAGTGGTGACTTTATGTTCCACTAATTAAGCTAGTGTTGCATCATTGTAATCGTGTATTTCATGACTTTCAATTAATATATGAAGCTCTTTGAGCTAACACATATTCATGCATACATAGTAAATGATTGTAAGACTACTCTTCCACTATTTGATGTGTATATTTATGTTAACACACACTAATGAAAATGAATAATTTCCTTGATCTTGGTATGCATCTCATTGAACGTGCGTTGTTATCATTGGCGTTATCTTGTGAACTACTTTGTAGGTTAATCTATTATTATTTCCATTCTCTTGTGTCTGTTTTTTATGATAGTATTGTTACTTTTCTTCTAGATGCCCACTCTCTCTTTTCCATTCCGTGAAAGTACTTTATATACATTGCAATTGTATGCCTCACAATGTCAACTTGCTTGTTTCAAAGATTGTTTGTATAATCTCTTATGTTGATAATTGCAGCCAAAGAAAATCCCTAAGAATAATGGTGGTCAGACCCATTATCTGCATAGGGCCCCTACTACAAATGGTGTGAGGTCTAGTTGGGACTTCATACCGGGGAAACCTCCTTTGCTGGCAGATTTCCAACACTGTCAACCAAAGGGAACAACTGATGGACCTACCGAATAGATACATTTCAACGCCCATATGACCATAATTCAACACATTTAAACTCTCTTTTCACATTTGATGACATCTTTTTGAGATATAATGTGTTGATTAGGAGGGTTTGGAGATAATTGCATATTATCTACCTAATATTATTTATTTTACAGAGTATTGTGTAAATTTTGAAGATCTACAGAATGAGAGAATTTAGGGACTTTCTCCCTACCACAAGATGTCACAGGATGGACCAATAAATGAATGAGATATCATGAGATTATTGACATATTTTGGAGCTCCACTAATTTAGAGAATCTAGGTATGCGTTCCCTACTACAGGAGAAGCCAAAAGGTAATATTTAATGAATATTACTACTCTTGGGAAACAAATCCACTTTTTGAGGGATTTTGTAGGGTAAAGCTACCTCCTTTAAAGGACGATGCTTTCCCATCAATTTGTATAAGTAAAAATTATAATTAGCTTCTAGGGGCATGGATTTTCTAGTCTTCTTGTGAAGAAAACTTATTGTTTAGTAGTTCTACTTTCATTTCCAGTAGGGATGTACTTGGATTGACTCTAATAATGAAGTTTGGTGTCATTTTTAGCTTCTAAAGCTTGGTTTCCTTCAAAGGGCTAGCAATATCCCAAGGCTTTGCCATCCCAAAAGCCTTAAAGCCCTGTTGTACAATTTATTTTTCTTCTTTGCATTTTTTATTTACTCACATCTCTTGTTCTTGTATTTCCTATTTTTGCACTTAATATTCATTATTCATTTGTTGTAGGCTAGATTGGTTAACTGAATGAATTAATTGGTTTTGCAGGTCATTTATATAGTTACAAGTATGATTCGTCCTTGGAATATCTTTGCAAAGTCATATTAATCATTGAGCTACTTTGATTGGTTTACTAGTTCACAATTCTAGACTTTCAGGATGTATCCTCTAGCAAAAAAGTAATAAATTTATGCTAAATTTTAGCACATGTTAATGAGTTTATTTAGAGTTATTCCACTTGGATTGGTGCCTAAAAACATCTAAAATAATAACAAAATTTACCCCATAGCATTTTCACTTTTCTTAGGAATTTAGGTACTTAAATTAGCCGCATTAGTTCATTGTTCTGAAATCTTTTGTTTTTACTAATAAATATATGTTGAATTTTAGCACATGCTACTGGAGATATTTCTAGTTTATTCCACTTTGATTGAAACCTAAAAATATTGAAATTAATAACAAAACTTAACCCACAACATTTGCATTTGATTAGCTTTTGAATTTGGCATGTTGACTGGAGAAATGGGCTTGCTGGAAGTTTCTTGTAGCAATCCTATAGCAACATAAAGTTTCCTGTAGTAGTTTGCTTTCAAGCTCTTCCCTTACCTAGATTCACTCCAAATTCATGGTAGAAGTATATTTATAGCCTATTAATGCTCTGAGACCACTTTGGTTGAGTGGAGGCTTGGTTAGGTCATCATTTGGATTTTACATTTCTTGCTTCTTGAATGTTGATTTCTGTAATCAGTCTAGATTTCCTTTCCCATAATTTACTTCATGAAAAGTGTGATTTACTTCCTGCAAGGGCAATCTAGGACTTTCATTTCCTGCAAAATAGAATATATTACCTTTAATTCCATTTATTTTCCATCAATATAGATTAGATTTTCTTGGTTGTCATTGTGCTTTATATTTTTGCAAATAGAATAAATGTTCTTTCTTTCATTTTATTTCCAGCAAAAGTAGAAAAGGTTTTCTTATTGCCATTTACCATTTGCAACTTAAGACTCACAACATACTTAGATCCTTGCTCATTTGTAGGAGTCTCATTGTCTTCATTCACCTGCATTAAAGGGAGTCAAACTATGAAGAGGAATGTGTCTGTTGTACATATAGTGTCAGCCCCTCTTAAGTTTGTACGAACTCTGTACTGATAATTAAAGTTGGTAGCCTTGGGAGTTGCAACATTCTTGTTGCAATACAAAGGCTCATCAACTACCTAGAAAACCTAATTTTGGTAGTATGGTCTCATTTTCCCGTTCCATAATTTTCACTCCCCTCTACACATTACAAGCCCTATTTCATCACTTTCCCTCTCTGGGACCACATCACCACTAGATCAATAAGGCATGGGCACACCCCCTCTATAAAAACCCCGGGTTAAAAGTTCATGTAATAAAAGATAATAAAGGAAAAATAAGACCAAGTTCATGGGACACATATTCCAAGACGAATGTTGGGAAAATCTCTATAGTGGTCATCACTTGTTCTTTATTATGGCTAAGGAAATTAGTAAAGGGATTGGAAAAGACATTGGAAAGGCAAAGAGGCAATAATTGGCATTTAATTAGTCAAAATTAAGGAAAATAGAAGAAAAGGGAGATGAAAAATCACAAATTTGCATAAGAGGGAAATTGAAGGAAAAATTGAGGAAAATAAGGAAAATAGAGGCCTCAATGATAAAAAGACTTCTAAGGGTGAGCTCACAACTTTGGCTGGTTTAACTTTTGCTAGTTCGGTTTTAGAGCTCTCTTTTATTCTCTCATTCTCTCGTACTCTTACACACAGAGAATTCTTGGAGCACTCTAGCATTGGAGAAAGGAAGGGAAAGGAAGGGTAAGGGAAGAAAAGGACAAGCAGGGATGGTTGGATCAAGCAGCTTTAGCAAGAGGATTTTGCAAGTAACAGGTTGCATGTGTGATTTCCTAAATCTGGTGTGAATACTAAGGTGTGAATTCATTTCTTGGGTGAGCTTTGGATTGCTGGAATATTTTGGATCTAGGTGAGGTGGTCTAAGGAAAATTCCTAAGGGTTAGGGATGGAGATGGTTTTCTCTGGTAAGCTGTTGACAGGTGGGTGGAGACAAGCAAATTCCTCAAGGTAATGGTGAATAAATTCTACGACATTCAAGCTTGTTAGGGCTTCATGATCTCTTGACCTATTTTCACAATATCACAGTAGCCTAAGGGTGGAGGTGGTTTAATATTCAGGAATCCCCGGTTGTTTATGCCTTGAGATCCCACATTCATACTTGGAATATGACATGGGGTGATTGGCTCAAAGAAAGACTTGGTTTAGCTCAATCTATGGTCAGGTGGTACATGGAAGTCCCTAACTTCGTTGGCTTTGCATATGTATTTAAGAGTTATTTTCATATTGTGTTTAATGAACACTTACTTCTTATTATGGTGATTTGATGGTTGTTTTTCCATGGTTAATATCTCTAATATGCTCTTGTTATGGATTGTACAGGATTTGAAAAGTATTTGAATGGTTAATGAATGAAAAGGCTAACAAGTGTTATTGCAACTATATTGAGAGGGCATTAGAACTTCTTGGTGATTTCCAAACGAAGTTCAGACTCTAATGATCAGATATGCATTCATGACCTGTAGCTTACATATTCACCATATGTTTGACGAAATGACTATCATAGTTAGGCATGGTTAGGTCAAGTTCTTGGTCGAGTTCTAAATGATTAGCAATGTTATCATGTTATCTTTGCTTCTAGAAAATTATAGGCAATTATGAGCAGTGCACTAGAGACTAGCCTGGAAAAGTTGCTCAAATCTTGGGACTGCACCTTCTAAACTAGAGGATTTGGGTTGCAACCGCATGGAGGCAGTGTTGTACATGTGGTTGGAGGTTCATACCCAAACCCTTGAAGGATTGTGCATACGGAGTGGGTGCTAGGTCAGAGAAAAATAGCTTCAGCTCAAGTTTTGGTTTCCTAGGGTGGTTCTTTGTCCTCTGAGTGTCCTGTAATCCTCAAGGGATGTCTGTGAGTTGTCAGTTTTCAGCTCCACTTCCATAACTGAAGCTTGGAGGTCAGGCCATGTCATAGTGGTACTCTGCTTCACATTTCCCTGAAGGGCTTGCAAAAGCGGGTGAATGTGGGGTGGTGGTGTTACAGATTGGTATCAAAGCATGGTTCAAATACTTAGACTCGATGGGCTAGATGCATGTTGTTATCCATGCATTGGCATGGTTATGGTTATCGTGTATGAGGTCACTGTATGTAGTTAGTGTTATCATGCATGATATCGGTATATTGATATGATTATGTATATATATGTATCGTGCTAATTTGGACTAATTTTGCATATGAGATAGCCTTTGATAAACTTCACAGAGGTATGTTGACTATGTTTGTATTTGGTTATTTGACATGGTATGTTTGTAGGAAGAAGAAGATCAACAATGACTAGCAGAATGGTGGATTGCAGTTCACATGACTCTCCTTATAGATCCATTGAGGAACATGAGGAAGAGCATTCTCTTGACATTGCACATACCTTGAGAAGTCTAAAGGAAGAAGTCAAAAGTTTCAAGGTAGATAATGACAAGCTAATTCAGTCACAGTAAAGTCTTTCTAGGGCCTCGGAAAATAAAGAAAAAGTCATTTCAGTTATCCTTCAGAGCTTATCAAATTTGTAGAGACAGGGACAACCACAGATCAGTTATGGGTAGGAGGAAAGGACCTATGGGGGGATAGGGTAGCAAGTCTCATGGATGAAACAAGTTGGAAAAGGATGACACATCCATATATGGTAGATTCTTGGATACAGCGAACAAGGGTGGTAGCAGTTATGGGTTCTATTCTAGATTTGGTTCAGACAGGTATCATGGTCATCATCGCTATCATCATTATAGGAGGAGTGAGAGGGGATACTTGCCGGATGAGTTTAAGAAATCCGAGCCTCCTACATTTGATGGAGAGCTAAAGAAAAAGGAAGATGCAGAGGCATGGTTGCTTGGGATGAAGAAGTTCTTTGAGTTGCATGATTATACAGAGAACATGAAAGCCAGGATAGTTATTTTCAGTCTCAAGGGAAAAGGAAACATCTAGTGGGAAGATATGAAGTGTGTTTGGGGCATCAAAAATATGTAGGTTTTAACCCCGTACAGAAATTACCTGCATACGAATTCTGAAAACACAGATAATAAATAATGCGAGAGCATAACACATATAACACATATACACAGAGATTTTCCCTTGAATCCCAAAACCGCGACTACCAACTTGATTTTTCATTATGTTCCATTCAATGTTATAATACATATTTATACATGCCGAAGCATCCAATACCATGGACCGAAAACCATCGCGTCTAATACCATGGATCGAAAACCATCGCATCCAAAAACATGTCTGAAAATCATGCACAAAACCATAGGTGGGTTCGCCCAACCTAACATAGGACCCAAAACCAAAATTTTTCGGGGTGCTGCCCGGGACCCCATAAAGTGGGGTTACAGGTACGCCTCAAACCCCATGTGACCCCCCTTTGCTACACAATCGGTACAATGAAGGGGGGGGGGCTCCGCCCCCACCTCTAATCCCCCTGTTAACTACGTGGGCTAGTCGTGGAAAAAATATAACACAACCCAACATCCTCCCACTTGTTGTTTTCTTTCCATAGGGGGCCAAAAGAGAGCTTAATCATTTTTCTAGCCCTAAACGACTATTGTCTCTCTACACCAAGAGAACTTCTCAAAGCTCACAGATTTTGTCAATACATCTACAATATTCTTCAAAGTGTCCACCTTTACCAGCAACACCTTTTTGTCTTCTATCATATCCCTCACAAAGTGATACTGAACATCAGTGTGCTTTGTCTATGAATGATATGCAAGGTTCTTTGCCAAGAAAATTGCACTTTGGTTGTCACAGTCTATCCTTATAGCTCCCTGTACTAACCCCATATTTGAACACAATCTCTGCAACCAAACTGATTCCTTGCTTGCATAAGTGGCTGCCATGAATTCTACCTCTGTAGTTGATAGTGCCACTGTAAATTGTTTCTTACTCATCCAACTGACTGCACCTCCAAATAGGTTAAACGCATACCCACCTCTAGATCTTCTCTAATCCAGATCTCGAGTCCAGTCTGTATCAACAAAGCCACGAATATCCAACACTCTGTCCAGTCCTGGTCTTCCTTGGTAGCACAAACCATAATCACTAGTGCCACGCAAATACCTGACAACAAGTTTCACTGTTGTCCAGTGCTCCTTTCCTGGTTTTGACATAAACCTGCTCAATACTCCCACTGCATGTGCAATGTCTGGTCTAGTACAAACCATTGCATACATCAGGCTACTGACCGCACTTGCATATGGAACACGGGACATTTCCTCTTCCTCTTCTTGTGTCTTGGGACACTGTTCAGCAGATAACCTCACACCTACAGGAATACGAACCTTCACCAATTTACTATCCTGCATACTAAACCTCTGTAGTATTGTCTCGACATGCTTCTTTTGGTTTAACCAGAGCTTCCTCTTTGCCCGATCTATTTTAATTTCCATGCCCAAAATATAGTTTGCAGCACCAAGATCTTTCATGTCGAATTTGGAGGACAATTGGGTCTTCAAATCCTAGAAAATTTCTTTGTCATTTCCAAACAGCAACATATCATCCACATACAAGACCAGATAAATAACACGGTCACAAATTAATTTAAAATACAAACAATGATCTGCTTTGCTTCTGGTGAAGCCAAGCTCCTCGTATAAATGTATCAAATTTCTGATACCACATCCTTGGTGACTGTTTTAACCCATATAGAGACTTCTTTAACTTGCATACCAGTTCTTTCTTACCCTTCACCGCAAAGCCTTTAGGTTGCTTCATGTATATTTCCTCTTCTAGATCCCTGTTAAGAAATGTTGTCTTCACATCCATCTCTTCAACCTCAAAATCAAAAGCAGCAGCAACAGATAAAAGTAATCTAATAGAAGTTACATTGGCAACAGGAGAAAAAATATCACCAAAATCGATTCCTGGCACCTGCGAATAACCTTTTTCTACCAACCGAGCTTTGTATTTATCCACCTTTCCTTCTACATTTGTCTTCTTCTTGAACACCCATTTGCTGCCAATGGGTTTCCTTCTAGCCAGAAACTCCACCAGATCTCAATCATAATTTTTGTGCAAAGATGCCATTTCATCAACCATAGCCTCTTTCCAGAGCTTTCTATCCTCTGAATCTACTACTTCCTTCACAGTTCTGGCATCATCATCAGTAATAGATAAAGCAAAATTTGAACAAAAAGAAAATGGACTATACCTTTCTGGCTACCTTCTTTCTAGAACTGATCTTCTTACACGCGGAGTTTGTGGCTCTTCATCTTTTGATTCCTTCTCTGCTGTAGAGTCTAATTCTTCCTCCTTTAGCTCAAACTTTATCTTCTCAAGTTCCTTTTGTTGGACTTCATGTTTAATAACATCTTTCACCTCTTTGAACACCGCATCTCAACTGTACACAACCTTTCTTATTGTTGGGTTCCAAAGCTTATAACCCTTTAAACCATCCTTATACTCAATAAAGATGCACTTTTCAGATTTACTATCCAACTTGGTTCGTTTCTCCTTTGGAACATGTACATATGCATCACATCCAAATACCCTCAGATGAGAAAGAGAGGGTTTCTTACCAATCCATACCTCTTGTGGAGTCATATCCTCCAACGTTGATGGAGGTGACCTGTTGACCAAGTAACATGCAGTATCTACCGCCTTTGCCCAGAATTCTTGTCCTAACCCGGCACCACTGAGCATGCTTCTTGCCCTTTCCATCAACATCTTATTCATTCTTTCTACAACTCCATTTTGATGAGGTGTATATGGAGTAGTCTTCTGTCGTGCTATACCACACTTCTTAAATAATTCTGCAAATTCCTTGCTGCAAAAGTCTCCACCATTATCTGCCCTCACCACCTTTATCTTCTTCTCTGTCTGATTTTCCACGAGAGCCTTAAATTCTTTCAGCGTGTCAAAGACTTCAGATTTCTTCTTAAGGAAATATATCAATGTACTCCTCGAAAAGTCATCTATAAATGATACATAGTACACAGACCTACCCAGTGATGGAACCATCACAGGTCCAAACACATCACTGTGCACAGCTCTAATGTCTATTTTGCCTCTTACTACCAGAGGGGAAACTCACCTGATTCTGCCTCCCATATACACAATTTTCACAGAAATCAAAATCCAGAGAGCTATTACTCATACCTTCTATCATACCTTTACCATGAAGTATTCGAAGGCCCTTCTTTCCAATATGTCCAAGCCTTTGATGCCACAACATGGTCTTCTCTCCAGAGGCCATTAGATTTTCTGCTCCACTTTCAAAAAACACAGAACTGTTGTACCCATCAACCACAGTGCGACCTTGCAACTTGTACAGAGTTCCAATCCGAACTCCCTGCATCAATACCAATGCTCCCCGAACCATTTTGCAGGTATCCTTCTCGAACATTGCTTTTACACTTGCATCATCCAGCTTGCTAACAAAAATCAGATTTCTAGCTAATGTAGGAATATGCAAAACACCCAAAAGTGTTCTAACCCTTCCACCTTGCAGCTTCAACTTTACTTTTCCACGACTAATGATTCTATCCTTCCTGTAATCCCCCAAGAAGACATCACCACCATCGTATTTCTCATACTCGTAGAACCACTCTCTATGGGGAGTGAAGTGAAAGGATGCACATGAGTCAATCAACCATGCCTCATGATCTACATGTGTACTTGAAGAAGCCAAGTACACATCCCCACCTTCATCTGAGGTGGTTATTGGCTTTGCAGAAGGAGCATCATCAGATCCCTTTCCTTTATCACAAGCTTTAGATTTATAGTCCCTTTTGTAGTGCCCTTCCTTTCTGCATTTCCAGCACACCACCTTTACAGGTTTTCCTGGAGACTTAGATCTCCCTCTAGATTTAGATCTCCCACTCGATGACTTATTTTTGTTTTGGTTCTGGGACCGTCCTCGTACAGACAAGGCATCACCATTCTGGCTCTCCATATTTTTCCGTCTCATCTCCTCCATTAGAAAGGATGAGACTATTTCATCAAACTGCAAAGCAGTTGCATTTCTACCTATTGTAATAACCAGACTATCCCATGAATCTGGTATAGAACACAACAAAATGATGCACTTATCTTTATTTGAAATTTTAATATCAACAGATGCTAACTAACTTACCACTATATTAAATGTGTTCAAATTCTCTGTCACCGAGTCTCCATCTTTCATCCTCAGGTTATGCAACTTTTTCCACAGGAACAGTTTATTCACCAGAGACTTAGATTGGTACAAAGTCCCTAACTTGTCCCACAAAGCCTTCGTCGTAGCTTTCCTTAATACATTCAGAAATACTGAATCTAAGACACACAATCGTATTGTGCTCTTTTCCTTGCGATTCAACTTCTTCCATTTATCATTGGACACTCACGTTGGTTTGGTACCTGGATCTACCGCAATCCGTTGATCTTTATCCACCAACAGATCCTCCATCTTGAATTTACACAACTCAAAACTTTGACCATTAAATTTCTCGATCTCTATCTTTCCACTACTCGCCATCTTCTTTTACCACCAAAATGGATCCTACAGATCTCCACTGAACAGGTCTACCACAGGCCCGAGAAAAACCCCTCAGCAACAAAGGCGCCCCCTTGAAGCCAAAATTGCTCTAATACCAAATGTAGGTTTTAACCCCGTACAGAAATTACCTGCGTACTAATTCTATAAACGCAAAAAATAAACAATGCGAAAACATAACACAAAAAACACATATACACATAGATTTTCCCCCGGATCCCAAAACCGAGACTACCAGCTTGATTTTTCATTATGTTCCTTTCAATGTTATAATACATATTTATACATGCCGAAACATCCAATACCATGGACCGAAAACCATCGCGTCCAATACCATGGATTGAAAACCAGCGCGTCCAAACACATGTGCAAAAATCATGCACAAAACCATAAGTACACATCAAACCCCATGTGACCCCCCCTGCTACACAATTGGCACAACAAAGGGGGGGCTCCGCCCCCCTTTAATTCCCTGATTAACTACGTGGGCTAGTCATGGAAAGAATATAATACAACCCAACAGAAGAGGAGTTGAATTGGCATGAGTTTAAAAGACTCTTCCAAAAGAAGTACTCTTCAGAGAGATACTATGATGGTTAGGATAAGGAGTTCTATGAGTTGAAGATGGGATCTATGGTAGATAAAGAGTACAACACTTTGTTTCTGGAGCTGTTGAGGTATGTGCCCTACATCAAGGATGAGAAGATGAAGGTTCAAAGATTTATCAATGGATTTTCATTAGCATTCAAGGATCGAATTGAGTATGATGAGTCTCAGTTGCTAGAGGAAGTCAATGAGAAGTTGAAGCACCATTATGAGCAATCGAAGTGTAAGTCCGAGCCTAAGCGAGATTCGAAAGGGGGATGAAAAGACTAAAGAAAAGTGGCCACTGAAGTGAGAAAGACCTCACAATGTAGTTGAGAACGAAAATGTTACTCCTTACAAAAAGTTTACTGTAGTAGAGAAGGGACATGGACCTCATCCTGGAGAGAGGAAGAATAAGGGTAGTGGTAGAGAACCATAGTAATCTTGGATTTGTGGAAAATATCATCGCAGGATGGATTGGCCATTGTATCAGGGTGGCACACCTCATATCTACGGTGCTTAGGAGGCACAAACAGTTGGGGATGTGAGCCAGAGAATTCCTTAGATTTATGCAGCATTTGTTAACAAGCAAGTGGATCAATAGGAATCCATTATTGAGATGGAAGGTAAGCTTTGTGATTGAGTTGTTTCCATTTTGACTGACCCTAAATATTTAATTATAATTATTTTAATCATGACATGGTGGATAGGCATGGTTTGAGAAAAGAAGTGCATGAAGAGTCTTGGTTGGTACAGTTGGTTACAGGTACTAAGAAAATAGTTCATCATTGTGTGAGAGCTTGTTCATTTTAGTGAAGTCGTATGTCTACATCAGTACATCTAAATGTGCTTCCGTTGGGATGATACAGTATGCTTTTGCATATGGACTGATCTTACCTTCACATGACCGAGGTAGATTGCTACGAGAAGGTTATTGAGTGCTTGGATGATGATGGAGAAAAGATAATCTTGCAGGGAAAGAAGCCTACATTTGTAAGAATGGTTACATATATCTAGGTAAAGTGTAGGTGTAGGAAAGGGTTTATATTGTTTGCAGTGCATGTTTCTAGTGAAAAAGGAAAGGATGTTGATGATGTGGAATTATTGAAGAGGTATCTAATTTTGCAACAATTTTAGGATGTATTTCCAGTGGATATTTCAGAGTTTCCACCTCATAGGGAACTTGATTTTTCTATTGAATTGGAAACAAGAGCAACACCAACAACAAAGGAACCTTACAAGATGAGCGCTTCAGAGTTATTGGAGTTGAAGTATAGTTGAATGAAATGCTTGACAAGGGATACGTAAGGCCAATTGTATCACCTTGGCGTTCATGAGTGTTGTTTTTCATGAAGAAGGATGGCACTCCTAGGTTGTGCATTGATTATAGGTACTTGAACAAGGTGACAATGAAGAACAGGTATCTTTTACTCGGGATCGATGATTTATTCCATTAGTAGAAGGGAGCAACAATGTTCTTAAAGATTGATTTGAGATTAGGATATCATCAGGTACACATCAAAGAAGGGGACATTTACAATATCTCTTTCCAGACCAGGTATGCGCATTATGAGTTTCTTGTGGTTCCTTTTAGTTTGACTAATGCTCGAATTATTTTCATGTGATTGTCAAAGATTGTTAGCTCTAGATCTAGCATTAAGAGATACTCCTTCTAGATGGTGGGGTACACATAAGAGGAATATAGGAACTTGGTAGGAATGTTGAAGGTTGATATGGATAAGGTTTTTTCAGGTAGAAATAGAATTGGCAGATAAATATGATGGTATAACTGACCCTAAAGAGCACATCTAGCTTTGTATGACAACATGGAAGGAGATTCCACAAGAAGAATGGGTGCATGGGTTCATCCATCCATTGGAGACAATTCCTCAAAGTTGATACTTGGAAACAAAACTTTGACATGGTACTGAGAACTACCTAGAGATGGTTGATGGGTTTATATTGACATTTAGCTTCAAAGATGATTGTTTGTATATGGTTCAGCCCTTCAGATGGTTAGAAATAAGATTTTTGAGAATAAAATTCCACTCACTTGGCAGCCTGATTGGGGTACGTAGCTACATAATGTACCAGAATGCTACAACATCACTGTAAAAGAAGATGAAGACCCTCGCAATATTGACATAGCAGAATCAGAAGGATACTGCGAAGTGCATGGACCAAAATTAAAAATGCCAGATATAAAAAAGCCATTGAAGACAAGGAAAGTGAATATAGGGTTAGAAGATGAGCCGAAATTTGCAACGATAGGAGATTATTAGGATGAAGAAATAGTCAGCAAAGTGACAGATCTTTTTGCATGAATACCAAGAGTTATTCCCCAATAAGTTCTCAAATATGAAGGGCATAGTAGGAGACTTTGGAGTTATGAAGATTCCTTTGAAGCCTAATGCGAAGCCTATCAAGCAAAGATCCTACAAATTGAATCCAAAGTATAGGGAGAAATTAAAATATGAGTTAGATAAAGTTATAGCAGTAGGGATCATTGAACTTGTGGAGGAATCAGAGTGGGTGAGTCCCATGGTAGTCTACGAAAATAAGGCTAAAGAAGAAATCAAGGTTTGTATGGATCTAAGGAAATTAAATGATGCATGTGTGCATGATCCTTTCCCTACAGCCTTTACAGATGAAGTGTTGGATAATGTAGGGAGACTTTGACCAAATTGGGGACAAGGTTCAGGAGGTCATAGCGAAATCTTTGAACAAGGTGGAAGATTGCTATGGCGATCTTATATGAGATGTGCAAGAAAGGATCACAGAGTTGAAGCTTTTGGCATTGTCAATTAGAAAGCTTGCACAGAAACATGAAAGGATTACAAAAGGAAGGTTGATCGTGCCAACCCTTGTAGCAAGGCTAACACATATTCCTATAGGGGTTCTACAGGTTGAATCAATAGAAATTTAGCAACAAGCCAAAGAGTGGACACACATAAATATGAACATCGCAGCAGTGTCACTATCAAGGTAACATAAGATGCATGAAGAGATTATAGACAAACTAAAGCTAAGGGAAGAGCGCACATCGCAACTCAACATACAGGTGGAAAAGGTGCAGGTTGCGCTATCACAGAAGCTCAACCAAACAATACAATGGAGAGATCAGATAGCAAAATAATATCAACAACTAAAAGACGCAGTAGAAACAATGTGCAAGGGAATTCCGGGCATGGAGGCCCACGAAGAGTAATCGATAGAATAAAAGGTCGCAAATCTCGGCCTTACAATCAAGGAACAGAAAGACAGAGTTGTCGCAGTACAGTTTGAGTATGAGCTAAAAAGCTGCATTGAAGTTGCAGCTAGCAATGCCGCAGGATGTTAGAGAACAAAGGAATGTTGACTTAAAGTCAGTCATCGTTAGCATCTCTGCAACATTAGTCGACTACAACAAGCTACTGGACGAGAGAATGAAGATTCAGACTTCACTGCAGGAAGATCCAAATGTTTAGAAACTATAGGAGGAGATGCAGCAAAAGCAGCAACTGTTAGAGGAAAGTCGAGTAGTGCCTATATCGCAGAAGCTCGCAAAGATAAATGAAACGAAGGTGTTGCAGAAGAGGATCGAAGAGCTGAAGAGGGAAGAGCAAACATTGATAGAAAGAACTCAGCCTTGGAAGGACAAGGCCCTTCAAATCTTAGAGATAGTAGATGAGAAGTTTTAGGAGATTTAGTGAAAGGAGCTAGCATTGCTATAGAAGGCTATAGAGCATGTAACAGAAACATTGTTGGAAGAAGCAAGCCGCGAAGATAAATAAATGACAGAAGTGCTCCAACAATTCAACCATGCCCATAACAACATTGCTAAAAAGATCAAGAGCACAACAGCTAAGTGACTCGGGACGAATCATAGGTGAGTGTTCGGGGCCTGTGGGGTGCAACCTAGCTTGGGCAGATTTTGGGCAAGAAACCTGAGTTTTGTGGAGCACGTAATAGAAAAGATGTTGCGGAGTATGAAGTGGACCGTGTAGCAGAGCAGCAGAGCACAACAAAGACTGCGTACCACATTCACCGTGCAATATGGGGGCTTCACGGTGAAGCCCCTCCCCTTTTGTAAAAAGAATATAATATTGTAAAAGTTGATGATTTTGGACCATAGTTCCTTGTATTTTGGAAACCATGGTATTGAGTCCATGTTAATGTAGCGATGTAATCCCTCAAGTAATAGTGTATATAGGGATGAATAATAAAGGAGGAAGGCATCTCTCTATCGATCCAGATCTATGTTTATGTGATATTTTTGTTATGTGTACTTCAAAGAAAGGGCGAGGCTCTACAGTTTTGTGCACGGAAGCCTAGGTCTACAGCTAAGTGCATAGACCATCTAAAGTTGTTTGCGCATACACCATGTAGCTGTGTGCGCAAGGAATAACTATTTGTTGTACAAATTCCATATTATAAGCAACTGTTCTTGTGGACGTAGTCCCACATTGGGATGAACAATGGTGAAATTTGTGTCTCATGTGTGTATTTGCTTAATATTTGTATTGTATTTCATTACTGTGAAGTTTACAGGTGGTTCTGTTATGAATGTAATTCTACAAAGTAATATATAATTTTGAAGTAATCAATGTATGTGAAGCAATTTATAGGCATTAAAACCTAAAGAAAATACAAAATTTCCATGCCGCAACATCCCTTAGGCTGAAGAAACCTAGTTGCGCAACCTCCCATAGTCACTTCGGGTGGGACAGTGATCTACTTGCAGTCCTTTTCGAGAGGGCTAGTAGTTGAGGGTTTTTGTTGGTGTGCACTAAACTCTGAACCTGGGTCAGCCCAACCTAAGCCAACAAAGAGATGACTGAATAATGTTTCAAGGATTCAAAAGAAGCAAAATTTTCTCACTCAAATAAACGCTCTAGAAAACAAGGTTCAAGACGTAGCATTTTGATATTTTAAGTGAAAAGAAGTGTTCACAAGGTCAATACAAAAGATTAATGGTTTCTTACAATGATAATCAACTATTCCACTACTCATGAACCCCAAAAACAAGTCCTTAAGTTGAGATAAAGAAGACTAGGGTTTCCCTCTTAAGGTAAACATATAGGGCAAGAGATTTTATGAACAAAATTTGAGTGGATGCCAACCAAATTGAGCTATTTTGTTGAAAATCAAGTCAGTTTGATGTTCAGGATCTCAAACTTTGAAAAAATCTTCTTCCTAGAAATTTTCACAATGCCCTTGTTTCTCCTCTACCCCTGAAAGGAATGGATTTTAAGGAGATTAGAATGAATAAAATTTTAGAATGATAACCAAAAAATTGGACTAGTACCTTATCCCTTGGATGTATGAAGTAATGGATGTCAAAGTTTGGCCAATATATCTCTTAAGGAGATTGAAAATTGACACCCTTGCTCAATTTCCAAGCATTTATCCACTCAAATAATAATGGAATTTTGTTGGGATGGGGTCCCCTAGGGTCAATTTTGGGGCAAATGCCCAAGTTTTGTTGTATAAATATGTAAAGTCTCCACAAGTTGTGGTTGCAGAGTGCGTAGATAATTAAATAATCGTAAAAGGGGTTACCCTTCTTTTATGTAAGTTGAGTCGTCTTGTGAAGATCTACCCATGGTCCACGAACCATGGGATTGTATAAATAGGTGTGTCTTAGGATGTCTATGGCAAGTAATGAAATTTGGTCTGTGGGAGAAGCCTAAGAGTTAGCGAGAAGAATAAGAAGAAAGGCTCTGCAATTGTGTGCGCAGAGGCCTAGAGTAGTGTCTGCAGCTGAGTGTGTGGACCCCTGTAGCTCAATGCGTAGGGAAGTCTTGAGTATCTAAGCAAAACTGAGTATTAATAAAGAAGATTGTTGCAGAAATACTTGTGTCTATCTATTTACTTTTGTTATAAATGAATGCGTTTTTATACTATGATGAATGATCGATGTATGAAATACCATTGTATTGATGCACGACTTTGCATGATTTGTATTGTTATATGAATGCAATTACTACTAATTATTTATGTGAAGATTATCTTGTTGTATGTTGAAGTCATCAAACACTTAATCCAATCTGATTAATTACTAGGGTATAAGTAATCTTTGATGCACGTAAGTAGTAGATTCACCTATTCAGGGTCCACGAAAGACAATCGTAAACATTTGTGAAGGTTTAAAAGTTGATTAAACAAAGTTACATCGATAAGAATTAAAGGCTTATCGATATGCGCAAAGATAGATTTAGAGCGTACAACGACATTACACTCATCTCTGCGTGCGAAAACTTGGTTCCAGTATCCCCCCATACTGGTTCAAGTGAGACTTTAGTCTGCACTCTTCGGATCAATGCCAAAAGGGCCATTAGTGTAGGGATTTGTTTGGCGAAACTTACACCCACTAAGCCAACAAATGTTTTCGTTGCTGGGACGGGGATCTACATAAGAGATGTGCGATGTCGCATCACTGGAATCCGACTAAGAAAGAAATCGAGGAGTGGTTCAATAGAAAATCCATGAATTCGCAAGGAAAGAAAATAGAAATCCATGCCTGACGAAAGAATAGTGGTTGGACAGATACCTATACACAAAAATACATGAGATCTTCTTCTGCACCTTCCCAATCGAACTATACGAGTGGATCGCTAAATTGACAGACAACCAAGGAGGGCGGAGGCTTGATGGTATGATAGTGTGGACCCCAGAGCTAGTGCAGAGATTGAAAGCTTTTGAAGATAAGAACGCATGTGTCATCGATCACCGGCTTGATCAAGTCATGGGAGGATTTGTGACAGAATTCGTGGTCGATACCTCAATTAGCTACAGTGAAGCAAAGCGACGCTTGTTTAAGGGACCATGAGGTAAGTATTTGAGACCTTTGAATACTTGAATTGAGATGCTCTTGTGTGAAAAGCAGGTTAAGCTATTACCTTGAATACAGAAGCTCATGAACTCTAGCAACAGTATGATGAAGTCAAGGCAACGACGCACACTGTTGCTGCCGCACAACGCCTTGCTAAGCTACACAAGGTGAGGCAGCTCCATCTACAGGTGGAAGCAGTGCAGAAGAAAGAGGTAGTCCTCAAGGCCAAATTGGGGCCTTGGTTGGATGAGGCCTACATCGTCTCCGCCAACATTCAAGAGAAATTGGCGAACTTACAAAGAACGCAGCAGAAAATCCAGCAGGATAGTTCAGGACCAGCCACCGAGTAGCTAGTGGAGCAGATCAAATAGGTAGCCACACAAAGCGCGGCTAAGGTAATAATGGTATGAGTGGAGTTGGGGGATCTTCACAGAAATATCTCTGCGCCAACAAAGTGACTCGACAGTGAGTCACGATCTTTGTGTTGGGGGCCTATTGGGTTGGGGTCCCCTAGGGTCAATTTTGGGGCAAAAGCCTAAGTTTTATTGTATAAAGATGTAAAGTCTTTGTAAGTTGTGGTCACGGAGCGTGTAGATAATTAAAGAATCATAACAGGGCTTACCCTTCTTTTATGTAAGTTGAATCGGCTTGTGAAGATCTACCCACGGTGCGCAGACCATGGGATTGTATAAATAGGTGTGTCTTAGGATGTCTAAGCAAGCAATGAAGTTTGGTCTATGGGAGAAGCCTAAGAGTTAGTGATAAGAATAGGAAGAAAGGCTCTACAGCTGTGTGCGTAGAGACCTAGAGTAGAGTCTGCAGCTAAGTGCACAGGGAAGTCTTGAGTCTGTAAGCAAAACGGAGTATTAATAAAGAAGATTGTTGCAGAAATACTTGTGTTTATCTATTTACTTCTATTATAAATGAATGCACTTTTATACTATGATGAATGATGGGTGTACGAAATACTATTGCATTGATGCGCGATTTGCATGATTTGTACTGTTATATGAACACAATTACTACTAATTATTTATGAAAAGATTATCTTGTTGTATGTTGAAGTCATCGAACACTTAAGCTAATATGAGTAATTACTGGGGTATAAGTAATCTTTGATGCGCGTAAGTAGTGGATTCACCTATTCAAGGTCCGTGAATGACAGTCGTAAACATTCGCGGAGGTTTAGAAGTAGATTAGAGGAAGTTACATCGATAAGCCCTAAAGGGTTATCGATCTGCACGAAGGAAAATTTAGGGCATACAACGACATTACATTGATCTCTAGGTGCGGAAACTTGGTTCCATCATCCCCCCATACTTCCACGGTGCATAGATCAATGCCGAAAGGGCCAGTAGTGTAGGGATTTGTTTGGTGAAACTAACTCTTAACCTAGGTTAGGACCCACTAATCAAACAAATTTTACAGGAAGTGCTTCAAAGGGTTTCACCCCTAGGATACTTCTTATAAGGTCATGAATGAATAGTGCATGCAATTTTCTTCTAACTACCAATCAATAGATAATTATCAACAATTTGGGCACAATTTAGCATAGAATAAAACTACTCATTCCATACATTAGACATGGAAAAGAAAGATCTTCAAAAAAAAAGCATGTACAAAACAATTTAGCAAGAAAATTCATCCGTTATGCCAAGAATAGCTCCAATATATGTTCAAAATTCAGCTCCAAATATCAAATGCATCCAATCATCTACGAGACGGAGAAAGAACAAGTGCCAGTCTCTCTAGGGAGGCCAAATCTGAAGTAACTAGTGATGAGAGATAAAATGAATGATCTATAATATATGTGTTTCTTAACGAATGTATTTTACCTATAAACCCCTAAATTTATAAAATAATGGGCAAGAAAAGCCCCTAGGTCACAAGACAACCCATTAACCAATGTGTAAATGAAAATATATCTTCAAGAGAGGATTGAAATGTTGATGTCATACATGTATATGACTCTAGAGGGCATGCGTTGAACTCTTCTTATGATGATTGAAGTGTAGAGGGACTCTAAAATCATGATGGAGGGGTTGGCCCCTCTGCCTTAGTACAAATCATCTTGTGGACCCCCAAATGTGTTTTGGTGCACAAACTAGGTCTCATGTGTCTCCATGTGGCTAAATCACTTCCTTTTCCATAATGTTGAGGGAACTGAAGATGGTTCTATCCCTCCCATGTCGCAATTAGTGAGAACAACCTCATATGTTCCTTGAATTAACACCCACACCATGTATATATGCTAAGTCAGTTGGGGGAAAACTGGTCCAGGTGCATCATCCCATGAATAATGTAGGGAAAAGTGAATAGGTTGTGGGTGTTGAAGGTTGCCATGAATGTAATTGATGCTCTATGAATGTTTGACGACCCATGGCTCTCAAAGCCTCACCTATGGGTGTTAGCATGATCCTCTAGTGGACTTGGGCCCTAATTAAGTTTCCCAGCCTATAATGAAACCACTTGCCAATCACACACAATATCCAGTGTTCCGAATTATGGCATCAAGTACATTTAATCATTTTCGCATCTAAGTGAACCAAGTTTGCACGTAATGGGCAATGTGACACTTCATGCAATGTTGTTCTTCCAAAATTGGGGCCTCAGTCACATAATGGTGTTATCTTCCTAAGTAAGAGTGACTAATAGACAACCTATTAAGTTTTTCCAACCTGCAAAATGGAAGTGACATGTCCTTAGTCCTCCCTTCAATCAATAGGTGTCATGCGAATAATGATGGAAGGAAAGGGGATAAAGGAGTCTCTGAGCCAAATTCCATGGTCAAAGGATTATCGATAATGAGGAAATCCACATATTGGGCATGCATATGTGAGGAGAGAGAAATCATGGATGCATGAGTTACCCTAGTCTTCGTTTTTCCACCCCTCTAATTACCTTTTATTTTTTCTAATTTTTCTTTTTCGAACTGCTTGAAACTCTAGGAAATGAGAGCATGCTTTGAATGAATTGTAGTAGTTATAACTCCATTAATGGTGGGGCAGCTTATCATCCACTAGGGGTTGAGGCATGTAAGGCTACCTTTTTAATGATGTGATAGCGAAACATTGGCCCATGGAACTAAGTGTTGGCCATAGTGATAAGGGGTAGAACTGATGTTTGGCTTTTGCCAACATGCTAATTTTAATGTCTCAGCCATATTTTGCATTTTTATAATTTTATCTCTTTTTTTTCTTGTTTGTGGCCATTATATGCTCTCTCTTTTTCTTTTAGTTGCATCAACCACCCAGGGCAATGTTTCTAGGCCTGACCCATCTATGTAGAAAAGGGGAGGGGGTGTGGTAAATCCTAGTGTACCCATAGTCAAGTGGGCTTGAAGCAGGAAGGTGGAATAAGGGATCGTAATTTACAAAGGGGAGTGATAACTATGGTTGGGATAGATGGGACACACTATCTCAATCATGGATTCCTAAGTAGTGACCCTTTCTAAAGAAATAAGCCCTTAGAGGTTGTCTCGCTGGACTACAATAGAATGTTAACTCCCCATTTAAGGTGAGGGAATCCAATACCCTTATTTTTTCCATGTCACCCCATAATCAATGCCAAATGCCCAAAATACAAGCATGCATAAGCACCTGAATGCAAAATGAAGAAATAACTTTTTGAGAAAAAGCCCACCTTTCAACATGTGATCCTAATATATGGGCAAGGGGACATATGAATGATGCAGATGGTGTAGATATGAATGACACATCACATCAGCTAGTAGGTGGTTCTCAATAGTTGTTGCTTGTAGGATGGATAAGATGAATAGGAGAAAATATCCTCCTATGGGTCACCCGCTTTTGGTGGGTAACAAGGCCAATTTATAGAGTGTTGTGATCACAATCAAGAACTAGAAGGGGTAATTGGAAAGGCCAAGGTAAGCCTCACTTCACCTCCATAATTTTCAAAACTTAAAAATATTTATTTCCAAAATTCTATTAATAAATATCCAAAAAGAAAAAACTTAGATAATACAAAAACTAAAAAATAATTTACTAGCTTGAGCCTAAATTCATATTTATAGCTAGTTTTGGTACCTAAATTTTGTTCAAAAGGTTTATCTAATTAACCCAAGGAAAATATAGTTTCTTGTATGATGTAGGAAAGGTTGATTTTGAGGAAAAAAATTATTGTAAAAGCTATTTGCATGTCTTAATAACAAATTACAACAACAATTTCACATGGTAAGTGAATCCCTTTCAAGCTTGTTTTGAGATTAAAGGCATATCTCATCAAACCCTTTCAATTTCCTCACTTCCAGGATTCATATGAACATTATTTGAAGTGAAAGTTTAATTTATATCTTGGTGTGGTTGAAATAAAAATATCCAGTAATAGAAATCTGAGTTTTCACTCTTGTGTGGATGTGACCCCCCTTAAACTATGTAAAATTTCATATTAAAACATCTCTCTTCTTACTTGCTAGTTTGAAGTGCTTAAAGGTTAATTTGGTTAAAAAATTCAATACTCTGGCACTTCCAACCCATAGCCACTCTTATTACTCAGTGGTTTGAAATGCATAATTCATTCCATTCCTAATTCAATACCATAACACTTGCAACCCATAGCCACATTTATCTTGATCATTTTAGGGCTTGAGTATGGCCCTAAAGTAGGCTATAGCTTGCCATCTTTAGCATTTTTATGCACATTTTCAAGTCTAAAGGTTCCTTATAGCAAGCCATATCTTCATCTCCAGCCACATACCAAGAGTAATATCAAGGTATTTTATCCTAGTATTGGTAAGAGTTTTTCACACAAAATTCTTGTGCTTTTCCAAGGTTTATTCTTTCACTTATTGAGTTTTTTCTTTGCTAGTATGCATTATTTGAGATTAACAAATTTCCTCAACTAATTCGTAGACTTCATCACCCCATAGGAATTATAAGGCACTATTTTATTAATCTTATGGTGGAGAGTTGTGTGATTGTAGCAAACTCTCTCATGGTTTAATAAGAGTTGTCCTAAAGAGTGACCACTCACGCCAAGATGACAGTGGGAAATTGTGCAATGTGCTTATGTCATACCATCTAGTTGTGCATTAACAAAAATATTAATATTTTCTATAAAAGGACCCCAACAAAATTAAAGCTATGGTGAAATGAAAAATTCTCAAAACCTTCAACAATATTAGATAATTCTTAGGATTTGATGGCTATTATTGTATGCTTCTTTAGAATTATGATCAAATAGCAACACCTCTAACAACATTATTAGATACAGAGGCATTTTCCTGGACTCAAGAAGTAAGCAAACTTTTTGAAATGCTTAAGGAGGTTATGTGTATGACTCATTTCCTTGCCACATTTGACTTCACAAAACCTTTATTATAGAGTATGATGCCATAGGTTGTGGCATTGGTGTATATTTAATGTAAGAAGGATGTACCCTTGCCTCTAAAAGTAGCCAATTTAAGGGAAATAACCTACCAAAACCCATCCATGAAAAATAAACATTGGCTAGACTACATGTAGTTAAAAAATGGCACCCTTAATCAATAAAAACTCACCTCAAACTAAAGATATATCATGATAGCTTTAACTTCACTTACTAGAAAATTAATCATCTTCAAAAGAGAAAAAATAATGGGTTACAGACATGCCAATTTATCTGTTAAGAAACCAGCTCACAAAAAGATAGAAAAGATAGATGAACGCCTTAGAAATAAGCCTCTTCAAGAGGGAAACCTCCTTTACATTACACAAATGAACAATTCTTGGATGATACAAATGAGAAGACCTATTTTCTATATATAGGAGTGTAAGGGGTCATAATATAATTAGAGCCGACATAACAATAATAATGTAAGGGCATAATAATAACAAGAATGTGCTTCTATGGGGCACAATAATAACAATATGGGGACTACATGGGCACAAAAATATAATAAGGGGGTTGTACTAATAACAATAAGGGATTACACTAGTAGCACAGGGGCCTAGAATGCCCCTCCTTCAAAAAGTGTTGTCCTCAATGCTTGAGTAGTTCTTAGTGCTTCTATATAAAATTTTTGTCCTCCCATGTGGAATTTTCAATGGGTAGGTTGTTCCACTTGATGAGATACTCTGAAATTGATTGATTTCGTAGCTGCTGGGTTCTTGTTTCTGTGACTACACCAGATTCCAATATGATTTTTCCTTCCTCTTCAAGTTCTGACAATATTGTTTGAATTGGGATATTATGCAACTTTTGAATGAGTGGCCACACTTCTTTGTCCTTCTTCCATTCATCCCTTTCTTTGTTTATCCAATCGATTGGATCATAGAAATAGCACAAAACAATGCTTCCACATACTCATCTTTTCTTGAGAGTGCATCTGCAACCAAAACTTTCTTCCCTTTTCTATAGATGATGTCAAAGCCATAACCCAACATATTTGTGACCCATTTTTTCTGTTCTTATAAAGATAATATTTTATCTAAAAAGTATTTAAGACTATCATGATCCATTTTTACCTTGAAGTGTCCTCCCATTGGGTAAGGCCGCCATTTCTTAAGTGCATGTAATATTTCCAACATTTCCTTCTCATAAATAGCTTGCTCGAGATGTAGCCATAAAAATACCTAATCACCTACATCAAAACATTTTTCACTGCGATGTTGATCTACCTGTTGTTTCATTCGACTCTGAACCAAAGTGGCGTTATCCTTTAAAATTTGGAGAACTTGTTTTTGATGCTCGATGTGATATTTCACTGCTTGAACCTTTTTCTTCTTGATATGTCCTTCTATCTTGAGAGTTTGAGGAGTGGTAATTTCTTCCAAGAATGCTTTACAAGATATGGTCGGATTCATTTCTTGATGCTCGATGTGATCTTTCACTTCTTAAACATTTTTCTTCTTGATATGTCCTTCTATCTTGATAATTTGAGGAGTGGTAATTCTGGCCAATGCATTACAACATATGGTTGGATTCATTTCTTCTTTCTTGATGTGATCTTTCACTTCTTTAACCTTTTTTTTTCTTGATATGTCCTTCTATCTTGAGAGTTTGAGGAGTGGTAATTCTTGCCAATGCTTTACAAGATATGGTCGGATTCATTTCTTCTTTCTCTGGGATTGGGTCCTGGAGTATATCCTCTTCTTTTTATGTTTCTTGATCATTTTCTTCCTCCTCTTCATACTCTATGTAAAATAATTTTTTTTCAGCACACTTATTACCTTTAGGGCATTTGCTATCACAATTGTAACAAATCCCTTTTTCTCTTTTTTCTTTGAATTGTTGTGGTATAACCCTTGTAGGTTGTAGAAGGCTAGGAGAAACAACACTTCCATCTTTATGGTTGTGAGGGGTAGACTTCTTTGTTGCCATAATTTTACTTTCCACTTTGTAACAAATCCCTTTTGCTCATTTTTCTTCCAATTGTTGTGGTGTTTCTCTAAAGAAGATGTTGCTCTTTGTATCCTCATAATGTGCTATAATTTCCTCCATGAAAATTGACCACGTAACAAGTGGTTTACGAGAACAAAGCCATTTATACCATATAAACTGATCTTGTTCTAAATATAAAGATGCAATAAATACCTTTTGTAATAGTGGTACACCATGTAGATCAAAATATTTCTCCATCTATAGTACCCAATTTACCAGATCCTTGCCATCAAACTTCCTCATCTCGATTTTTCTTGATTTTAGGACCTTGATCTTCAAACAACTGTAACTTTGTACTTTCAGATTTTTAAGTTCTGAAATTGCGACTTGAAGTAGCCCTCTGTGGCCTCTTTCTAAAGCCATTAATCTGATCAAAATTGGATTCTCTAAGAAAGAGTTATGCCAAATCTCCCACGGTGACCTGATTATAGACTAGTTCAGTAGATCGAACTTGTACGACATGCCACATGTCACTGTTTTGACCTTAGTACCTAAAATTGATATACAAAAATCTAGAGGTCGTCCTCTTTCTGAAACTTCTTATGAGATTTCAATCGAATGCTCCAAACAAAAGTTATGATGATTTCCCCAAGTCACCTGTTTGGAATGTAATTCGGGAGTCTGCAAAAACGACAACTTCCTCAGATCATATCTCCGCAAATATAGCGAGAAAAGTTCTAAAATCTGGACCCGAAGTTTAAAACTGTTTCGGCCCACATGGGTTTTTATTTTAGCTTCTAAAATGTCGCAGAAAAAAACGTTATAGAGAAATTGGCACAATGACTTGTTTGGAGTAGTGAAACCCTAAAATCCAAAGCTCTGATACCAAATTTTATGAAACCAGCTCACAAAAGGATAGAAAAAATAGATGAACGCCTTAGAAATAAGCCTCTTCGAGGGGCAACCTCCTCTACATTATACAAATGAACAATTCTTGGATGATACAAATGACAAGACCTCCTTTCTATATATAGTAGTGTAAGGGGTCATAATATAATCAGAGCCGACATAACAATAATAATGTAAGGGCATAATAATAACAATAGTGGACTTCTATGGGGCACAATAATAACAATATGGGGACTACATGTGCACAAAAATATAATAAGGGGGTTGTACTAATAACAATAAGGGGTTACACTAGTAGTATAGGGGCTTAACATTATACCTTTGAAACTATCTAGAAAAACGGAAAACATAACATGGCGAAAAAATCACTTTCAAAAAAAGGAGACGAAAGAAAGGTTTTACTGTACGATTTACTTTTCATAATTTGATTGGGTTAAAGAAGAAAGGACAGAATGGAAGAATGATTAGAGGATGTGCAAGATAATTAATAACTACAAGAGGACATACCTGTATTAGAAAAAATTGTTTTGACAATAATTTGTTGCGGTATCAAGGTCACCTATATTTTTGTAAAAATTCCCAACTCAAACAAAAGGTCCTTTTGGAATTAAATACTTCTCCTATAGGGGGACATTCATGGTTCCTAAAAACATCCCATAGGATCAAGAAGGGATTTTTCATGGAAGGTTTTAAAATTGATGTTGAAAAGTTTGTGGTCGAATGTGTGGCTTGCCAACCAAAAATGGGAGAGATGACGAAGCCCCTAGGCCTCCCACAATAATTAACTATATCGATTCAACCTTGGGTAGAGGTTTCAATGGATTTTATTATAGATTTTATTCAAATTCTAAGACAAGAATCCCATCTTCATAATAGTGGATCAACTTTTAAATTATAGTGATTTTTGCCCTCTTTCTCATCCTTTTAAAGCAAGCACAGTTGCCACAACACTCATGGAAACAATTCAAAACCTACATGGAATACCCAAGATTATCATATGCGATAAAGATCCAATTTTTACTTGAAATTTCTGGATTGAATTATTTCTTGTTAAGGTACGCAATTGGTTCATAGCTCATCTTACAATCATCAATCCAAATGGAAAGCTGAAATTTTGAACAAGTGTATAGAAGGATATCTTTGTTGGTTTGTATTTGATAAACAAATATATTAGGTCAAGTAGTTACCCTTGACATAATGATGGTACAATTTATTCTTTTATTCTTAATAAAAATGTCCCCATTTATGGCATTTTATGGACCTCATCCTCCATCTATCCCATCACCCATGAAAGTGAATGCAAAGTTTCAAGTAGTGAAGACTACATTGAGCACCAACAAGAGGTTCTAGCACAACTTGGTTATACCACAAAGTGGGATGAAACAAGAAGTAGATCAAAATCACAATGAAAGGGAATTTAATGGGTAATTGGTTGCTTTTGGTGCTAAACCCATACAAATGGATATCCCTCAAGAAACAACAGATGGACAACAAATTGAGACCAAAGTGTTATTCTCCCTCTAAGGTGTCGTAGAGGATTGAAAATATTGATTACAAATTAGAGTTGCCTCCATCTTCACATGTACAATTATTCTTCCATATTTCTTGCTTAAATAAAGTAACCAGTGACAAAATCCTAGCTAAAACTATTTAATCAAAGGTTAATAAAGAATGGAAAATAACAATAAAATAGAACCAATCCTTGAAATGAGGGATAATGAAATGGAGCATTTATTAAGCTCCTCATCAAGTGGAAGAGGAAGATGAAGCATATAAGATAATTTATTCATGCAGAAACACCCACAATAAATCAAGTGATGAGGACACTGTTTGTTTGAAGGGGAGGGGCATGCTAATTGCTAAACAAAGTCCCATGATAACGATAAAGCACCATGTAGAGCCCTAGATAGTGAGTTATATTTCTTTGTTATATTAGTACATTGTTGCATGAACACTTTAATTGTAATCTTATTCTTGTACATTTGTTCATTTGCAAAAAAATGTTTCCCCATTGAAAGGATTTATCTTTCATTCTTATATCTACTTCTCAAGGCGTAGAGCTTCTTTTGTTTATAATTTCTATCCATTTTGGTATTTTTCTCTAATAGAATGGATTTGACCAAAAGAGTAACATGGAGTTGGAAGGTTAATGACACATGCATTGTAGACATTTCTCATTTTAAGGGATGGTGACTAAGTAAGAAGAATTATCTTAATGGAGGGATATATGGAATGTCAATACTTTATCTTGGAAGAACTAGTGGTGCATTTCTTAAAAGTTTTCCTTGTCTACAAACCATCATATATTTATGGATATTATCAATCGTATTCCATAGGAGGACCTCTTTAGAAAGAATATAGACATGACTAGCCATTTTTGGGGTTGGGTGTGTGTTATATTCATTCCATGACTAGTCACATGCGTGGAGGGTTCACATGGGGAGCGTTAGCTCCCCCTCTCGGGGGGTTTCAAGGGGGCGGTAGCCCCCTTGCATGGGGTCTAAGGTAACAAACCAAGAAAACGTTTTGGGCCCTATATTACGTGGGCGGACCTACCTATGGTTTTGTGCATGGGTTTTCCACATGGTTTTGGGCATGATGGTTTTTTGCCCATGGTATTTTGTAGATCTGGTCAAGTGAACTAAGGTTATGTTCTAATCTAGGGTTAATGGATTGGGGTTTATGAATGCTTCGACATGTATATATATGTAGTGTAACATTGAAAGGAATATAATGAAAATCAATCTGGTAGTCCTAGTTTTGGGATCCCGGGGAAAATCTTTGTGTATCTTTGTTTTATGTTTTATTTTCTTGCCCCTATTTATTTTCTGTTTTTTAGAATTTGTATGTAGGTAATTTCTCTACAGGGTTAAAACCTACATTTGGTATCAGAGTTGTTTTGGCTTCAAGGGGACAAATTTGTGCTGAAGGGTTTTTATTTGGGCCTGTGCTACACCCTGTTCGCTGGGAGACTTGTGGGACCGATTCTTGCGATGAAAGAAAATAGTGAGCAGTGGAAGGATAAAGATAGAGAAATTAATGGTCAAAGATTTGATTTGTGCAAACTGAAGGTGGAGGATCTACTCGTGGATAAAGATCAGTGGATCGTGGTAGATCTGGGTACTAAACCAACGACAATATCAGATGAAGACTGGGTGAAGTTGGATCGGAAAGCAAAGAGCACAATACGGTTGTGTATCTCAAATACAATATTGTTGAATGTATCACGGGAAGCTACGGTGAAGGCTCTATGGGACAAGTTAGAGACTTTGTACCAATCTAAGTATTTGGTGAACAAAGTCTTCCTACAGAAAAAGTTGTATAACCTTAGGATGAAGGATGGAGACTTGGTGACAGATCTCGAATGCCTTTAATAAAATGGTAAGTTATTTGTTATCTATTGATATTAAAATTTCAAATGAAGATAAGTGCATCAATTTGTTGTGTTCTCTGATTCGTGGGATAGTCTAGCTGTTTTAATAAGTAGAAATACAGCTACCTTGAAGTTTGATGAAATAGTTTCATCCTTCTTGTCGGAGATGATAGTGAGTTTCCCCTTTGGTGCTAAGAGGGCGAAAGGGATATTAGAGCTTGTGCATAGTGATGTGTTTGGACCTCTGTCGATTCCATCACTGGATAAGTTGTGTACTATGTATCATTTATAGATGACTTCTCAAGGAATACATGGATATATTTCATTGGGAAGAAATCTAAAATATTTGACAGGTTTAAAGAATTTAAGGATTTGGTGGAAAACTAGAGAGAGAAGAAGATAAAGGTGTTGAGGATAGATAATGGTGTGGAATTCTGCAAGAAGGAATTTGAAGTGTGGTATAGCATGACAGAAAACTACTCCATACATACCTCAACAAAACGAAGTTGTAGACAGAATGAACGAGATGTTGATGGAAAAAGCAAGAAGCATGCTTAGTTGTGTCGGGTTAGGACAGGAATTCTAGGTAGAAACAGTGGAGACTGCGTGTTACTTGGTTAATAGATCACCTTCATCAACATCGGAGGATAGGAATCCACATGAGTTATACACTAGTAAGAAACCCTCTTTCACATATGATGGTATTTGGCTATGATGCATATGTACATATTCCAAAGGAGAAAAGAACCAAGTTAGAGAGTAAATATGAAAGGTGCATATTTATTGAGTATAGGGATGGTTTAAAAGGTTATAACCTTTGGAACCCAGAAACAAGGAAGTTGTGTATAGTGGAGATATGATGTTTAGAGAGGTGAAAGATGTTATTAAACATGAAGTCCTACCAAAGGAACTTGAGAAGATAGAATTTGAGCTAAAGCAGGAAGAATCAGACTCTACAATAGAACATGAACCAAAAAATGAAGAGTAACAAACTCTAGCTGTGAAAAGATCAATTCAAGAAAGAACACAACCATAAAGGTATAGTCCATCTGCTTTCTCTTCAAATTTTTCTTTATCTATTACTGATGATAATCCCAAAATTGTCAAGGAGGCAATAGATTGGGAGGGGATGGCAAACTTTGGAAATAGGCCATGGTTGATGAAATGACATCTTTGGACGAAAATAAGGCTTGGGATTTGGTGGAGTTGTCGGTTAGAAGGAAACCCATTAGAAGCAAATGGGTGTATAAGAAGAAGATGAATGCAAAAAGCAAGGTGGAGAAACACAAAGCTTGATTAGTAGCAAAAGGTTATTCCCAAGTGCCAGGAATTGATTTTGGTGATATTTTTTCTCTTATTGCCAAGGTAGATTCTATTAGATTACTTTGATCTGTTGTTTTTGCTTTTGATTTTGAGGTAGAACAAATGGATGTGAAGACAACATTTTTTCACGAGGATCTAGAAGAAGCGATCTACATGAAGCAACCAGAAGGCTTTGCGATGAAGAGTAAGAAAGAACTGGTATGTAGGTTAAAAAAGTCTCTATATGGATTAAAATAGTCACCAAGGATGTGGTATCATAAATTTAATACATATATATCGGGACTTGGCTTCACCAGAAGAAAAACAAATCATTGTGTGTATTTTAAATTAATTGGTGACCATGTTATTTATTTGGTCTTGTATGTGGATGATATGTTGCTAATTGGAAATAACAAAGAAATTATCCCGGATTTGAAGACCCAATTATCCTCCAAATTCGACATGAAGAATCTAGGTGTTGCAAGCTATATTTTGGGCATGGAAATTAAACAATATCAAGAAAAGGGGAAACTCTGGTTAAACCAAAGGAAGTATGCCGAAACAATATTGCAGAGGTTTAATATGCATGATAGTAAACTGGAAAAGGTTCCTATTCGTATAGGTTTAAAGTTATTTGTTGAATAGTGTTCCAAGACACAAGAGGAGGAAGAGCACATGTCCCGTGTTCCAAATGCAAGTGCAGTTAGTAGCCTAATGTATGCAATGGTATGTACTAGACCAAACATTGCACATGCAGTAGGAGTATTGAGTAGGTTTATGTCATAACTGGAGAAGGAGCATTTGATAGAAGTGAAGCAGGTTTTCAGGTATTTGCATGACACTAATGATAATGGTTTTTGCTACAAGTGTGTATGCATTTATCCTATTTGGAGGAGCATTCAATTGGATGAGCAAGAGACAATCTGTAGTGACACTTTCAACTAAAGAGGTAGAATACATCGCAACCACTCATGCAAGCAAAGAAGTAGTTTGGTTGCAAATATTGTGTTCAAGTATGGGGTAGTACAGTGAGCTATAAGGATAGACTGTGAAAATCAAAGTGAAATTTTCTTGCAGGAACGCATCTCATTATTCAAAGACAAAGCACATTGATGTTCAGTATCACTTTGTAAGGCATATGGTTGAGGACAAAAAGGTGTTGCTCGTAAAGGTGGACTCTTTGAAAAATGTTGCAGATGCATTGACGAAGTCTGTGAGCTCTCAAAAGTTTTCTTAGTGTAGAGAAACAATGGGCATTGCAGGGATGGACCAATGACTAAGCTCTCATGTGACCCTTTGTGTGGAAAAAAAACAACAAGTGGGAGAATGTTTGGTGTGTATCATATTCTTTCCACAACTAGTCACATGCATGGGGGGGTCACATGGGGGGCGACAACGCCCCCTGTTTGTCGCATCGGACACAGCAGGGGGGTCCGGGGGGTAGTGCATCCCCCCCTGTCGAGGAGTTTCAGGGGGGCCGATAGCCCCCTTATACAGGGTCTCAGGCAATGACTCGAGAATTTTTTTTGGGACCCTATATTAGGTGGGAAAACCTACCTATTGTTTTGTGCATGGGTTTTGTACATGGTTTTGGGCATGATGGTTTTTTGCCCACGGTATTTTGTAAATCTAGTCAAGGGAACTACGATTATGTTCTAATTAAGGTTAATGGATTGGGGTTTATTAATGCTTCGACATGTATATATATGTATTGTAACATTGAAAGGAACATAATGAAAAATCAATCTCGTAGTCCCGTTTTTAGGATCCAAGGGAGGATCTCTATGTATATATGTTCTATGTTTTATATTCTCGCATTGTTCTGTATTTTAGAATTCATATGCAGTTAATTTCTGTACAGAGTTAAAACCTACATTTGGTTTGCTTGGGATTGGAGCTTCAAGCACCCCTTAGTCCAATATGATTCTCAAAGTTTGTACTCTTCTCATCAATGATATAAGCCCAACCCTATTCCTAACTTAGGATGGGTTTCTACTAAAGTGGAGGGATGGTAGATCAGGAGATTGCATAGTTTGTGACTAATTTACCTAAGCAATAAAATCTAGGTGTTTGCAATGCTAGTGATTTACTAGCACCTTCCTACCAATGGTCTCTTGAATTGGCTTTGTCGTTCCAACCCTAGGCTAAAAACAACAAAGTACATCCTTTGATATTATTCTTTTAACATGTCTTCTTTCGAATTTATTTAATCTGAACATGCAACAATTTTAGAGGGAGGATATATTGAATATTATTGTTATTGGGAGATACCTAAGTCTTTCTTTCACTCTTAATGCTCAAGAATTATCAATTATGCTTTAGAGAATAAGATTAACTTTTTTTTTGGGGGTCAATTTCAAAAAGAAAAAATATATATGCAATTGTTAAATATTATGATAATTAAAAATCATATAAGATTATATACAAATATCTATTCAAATTTTATCATTTATTATTTTTATTAGTTTTTTAAATGAAAATACTTTATACACATTCTTTATCCAGATTCTTTGATATAAATAATTTTTTATAAGTATAACCTATAGTTTTAGGTAAATACAAAATATATTTCAATTAGAATATATAAATTGGTAACTGAAGAATATCCCTCAAAATCTCTCGTATACAAGAGATTTACCAATTTTAGTCATGGAGACAGGAGATATTATGAATTTTAGTCATGGAGACAGCGGATATCAGAAAATATGAGTAGACCGCTCGTCAAACTAAATAAGTAAAAAATTATGCAGAAAAAATAATGAATTTTTTTTGTGTGTTGTTTAAACTCCCTAACCCCATGGATATGTGAGGAGGGAACTCGTCAAACTAAATGAGTATAGAAATAATGAAATAATGAATTGTTCTTTTGGATGTTATTTAATCTCCGAAACCCTATAAACAGAGCAGAAAATTTAAAAATATCTTTATGACCATAACTTAAACTTTTATCTTATGTTTAAGTGATACATCATCAACCAACCATTTAGTTATGTAAATTGTAAATCCTCAAAATACTTTCTACGAAAGAGGGGAGAGAGTAACCATAATCCATGGGTATTACCTTCCATTTAAGTTGATCAATTTCATCCACTAGCATTTTAGTCTGACATACCAAAGAAGAAACACCAATTAATTAAATGATGAAAGCTATCCATCATGGGACGAAAATAACACATGCTAATATCAACGTAAGTGGCATCATATTATAACAACCAGTCGAGCTCGTATATGCTTCAATCCTCGGTCAGCTTGGCTCTCCAGCTGATTTAATTCCTTCATTGAACATGATTCCAGATCCTCCCCCAACATCTTTCTACACGAAATTAGAAGAAAAATTGTTAACGGTTACAATATGAAATACAATATTCAATTTCAACGGATAAATTGATTATGAAACAGAAACTGTACCTTTCCGTTGATTCAAGGATACTGATCTTTTCTTTCTTATCTGCGAGTTCTCGTTTTATATCCTGTACACAGAAATATGATCATAAAAATTCTTAGTCATTGAAAATTCAGAGGTATGCAAAACCCATTTATGCTTTTAAATACGGTGCTCAAAGATGAAGATGACTCAAAAAAATATCGAAATTTACATTCTTTTCAAAAAGTAATTCAGTTTCTATAATTTTTCTATAGTAGTATTTCTTTGACGATATATTTGTTAAAACAACTATGACTATCGTATTTCCCTTTCTCTACATAAATGTAAGATAAATTTATAGTGTAAATGTCAATTCCTTTAATCCAATAGCTTTTTTGGAATTTCCATTTTACATACCATTTTGTATGTTGCAGAACAGAAAATGTTGAGAAGGCAGTAAAATGAACTCACTGTGAAAATCATATATATATATAGATATGCGCTGAATTCTTTGTATATACTTTCTTTTGACTTTTTCTTGGCGCAGGAGAGAAGACCAAGGCTGTGGGATTTCAAGGGGCGAACCCTTTTTCCAATTTGTAGTGTCTGATGCAGAAGGCCCTATGGAATTTTTGGTCAATTATAAGACTGATAGGGGTTATGGATAATTTTATAACTTTTTGTGAATTACCAGACTAATAAGGGTTATGGATAGTTTAGTTATGGATAGTTTTATAAATACATATATGGAGTTGAATTAATAAAATAAGGTTTTTAATCATAAATTTTATTTAAATTATAGATATATATTATTATTTATTAAATATTTGTTAAAATATATTTTAATTAAATTTCTAGATTAATATTTCTGTTCAAACCTTATTCTATGACATGATATTTTTTTTCAAGCAACTGAATAAGATTAATGAAATATTTAATATTCAATTAAATTTGGAAATTTATTAATTATCTGGTATTTGTTCTTAATAAATAATTTAAATTTCTGTATTCCCACATTTACAAATTTTTAAAAATAATATATAAATATATTTTTTAATTTATCTAAATTTATATTATATGCACAGTTCTAGAGTTTTAAAAATTTCTTAAAACAACTTTTTTTCCACATTAGATGGCTATCATGTAGCATGCTTACCAAATGTAATATAGATAATAGCACAACCACATTAATAAATGTAATTTACTTAATATAAATCAAAACCTCATTTCCATCATATTATTTCTATCAACATTAATTAATAATTATTTTATTTAATATTAATATAAATTATACTAATATAATATAAATTAATTATATTATTTATATTAAATATTAGTTGATTATTAATATTAATATTATTAATTTATATTATTAATATTGAACATTTATATTACTACTAATCTTAATATTAATAAACCTATCATTGCTAATATTAGTTAATAAAGCTGCCATTGTTAATATTAATTAATAAACCAATCATTGTTTGAACGCCTGTCCAGGCACACAGTAAAAGTCTCATAAGTATATATCCATCTCTTAAGTTGTTGCCTCAATTCTTTTAACATTCACTTACATTCAGGTATATATCAGGATATTAATCACGACGGGGCCGCTCTGGCTAGAGCCGGCAGGTAATAAATCTCATTCAATACAGTTATTGTTATTGTTCAATCTGTGGTTGAAGCTATGTATAAATTGCAATTTTTAATAATTTAAATGGTAAGCTTTGAGTGTTAAGTGTTTTCTCTAATTTGGTATCAAAGCCTGAGGGCTGTTGTGCGCTGTGTTGAGTGTTCTCCTCCTCAGAGGGTTGTAGTAGTGAAGAGAATCTGCAGTTGTGAAAAGCGTCTGCAGACTGTGTGGTTTTAGGGGAGTGTCTTGCTCTTAAGGAGTGGCTGCAAATATTGCGAGTGTTGTTGTGATCGTTGGGGCTTCTATTCTTCTGAAGCTAGTCTGGCTCAGCGTGAGAAAGAGCTGTCCAAATGCTTGTGAGAGGTCACCAGTTTCGTGAAGGAGCAATCTGTAAGCCTCTTGTATCGAACGTTCGCAAAGAGTCTGTGTTGTTTGAGTTGAACGTTGCAGCTAGATCTGCAAGTGGATCTGCGCATTTAGACATGCCTCCAACAGAATTGAAGTAAAGAATTTTCATCCATGGTGAAGGTGATTTGCTTTCCATTGTTTCTAAGAGGTTTGACTTTGTTTTTAAAAGAAGAACGGGTGTACATTGAGTTAAAAGGTTTCCACCTTCGAAGTATTTAAAACAAGGCAACACAAAGTTTGAGTTTATTTTTTGTAATTTATGGAGATAAAAGGTTTTTAAAATAGTTTTTTATGTTTTAAGTGGTGAGAACAATTAAAAAAGGGAGTTTTTTTTTTGTGAAGTTTATAATAAAGAGTGATAAGATTTTCAAGTATCTGCTCTTTTTTTTTATTAGTGGTGAAAGGTGTTTAAAAAAGAAATTTGAGTGTTGTGAAAATTTTTAGTAGTGAAAAGGAGTTAGCAATGATTTTTATGGTGTGTGGTGAAAGTTTTCTTGGATTTGGCGAATTTGGGTGCATTTGGTTTAAGATCTATTGGATTCAATTTCATTTTGTTGATTGGAGAAAAGTTTTATATTTTTCCATCATGTCAAATTTGTTGGTTGATACTTATTTGAATGAATCGGAATCCAGAAAACTTGATAGAGGAAATTATGTGAATTGGAAATTTAAGTTGTTGACTATTTTAGAGGGTTATAATTTGTGGTCCATTGTGATCTTTTATTCCACATTAGGGGATATTCGTAAAAAGGTGTCTAATACTGACTTAGTCACAATCACATTAAATGGCTTAGTGCAAGATTATCAAATTTTTGTTTCAAGTCTTTCACCTAACAGAAGCACCCTACATTTGATGAATTGATAGGATTTCCTCTACAAGAAGAGAATAGGATGAAGAGCTTTAATTTGGGTTCAATTAGTTCAGATTTGGCATTGGTAGCCAAGGGCAAACATCCATACAAAGGCAAGACATGGGACAAGAAAAAAGGAGGTAAGCTTCAAGCAAAACAAAAAGGTATGACAGAGTCTAAATTTCCAACCCATGAATCTGCGCATTATTCTAAAGGTTTCTATAAAAGGAAATATAATGAGTCCACAGAAAGAAACAAAATGCATAATGGAAATTTTGTGGAGAAAGACACCTCATTCACTAATGGATTTAAAAATCTTAAATTGTTTGTTTCTCATGCTGCATTGCGTGCGGAAAACGATGATGTGAATGCTTGGTTCATTGATTCCGGTGCATCTCCATATGACTTGTAATAAGGAGTGGTTTGATGAATATTATGAAAATATTGATGGAACATATGTTTATCTAGGAGATAACAGATCACTTAAAGTTCAAGGTTATGGAGTAATAGGTGTGAATTTTCCTAAAGGACAAGAGAGACAGATCCATAGTGTGATGTATGTTACTAGTAACAAAAATAATTTAATTTATGTTTCTACTATTGCTAACCAATATTTGAAGGTGGAATTTGTTAAATCACAGTGTGCAGTGAAAGAGATTCAAAATCACTACAAAGTTTTTGCCACAGGTACAAGAGTTGGAGGCTCATATAAGTTGGATGTGACCAAGAAAAGTAATCAAGAGTTGGCATAGACAACAATATCAACAATAGAGTTATCGAATCAAACTTATGGTCTTCCTCTTGAAGGTCTTCCTGTTTTGAAGAATAATCATGTTGAATGTCAAGCATGCGTACTCAGAAAACAACATAGGGAGGAATTTCCTATACATTTAAAAAAGGTAGAGGGAAATACTTGAATTAATTCATACTAATTTATGTGGACCTATGCAAAACAAATCTATTGGTGGAGCATGGTGTTTTTTTTTTTTTTTTTAGATATCTCTAAGCATAAATGGGTTTATTTCATAAGAAAGAAGAGGGATGATCCAGGTGGATGTTGGTGGCCACCCACCTATCACATTTGGACCCCTGCAACTATCTCTTTCAGTTTTTAAGTTTCCGTAATTGTAGCACAATTTACTATTTTTGGCAGTTTTTTTGGATCCTGAACTTCCGGAGCCGTTTTGAGGCCCTAAACGACGTTTTTTTGGAAATCTGAGGGCAACATGGATCCATGGACCAATGTTTCCCTTCCCAACGTGGTAGTTCTCGGATAGATATTTCTAACAAGCTATCGTACGCGTCAAACGGAGATCGTATGCCAAAGTTACAACCCCGGGAAATTGATGTACCAATTTACCCAAACGGGGCCCACAATTTGGCATTTCATCTTCTGGGGTTAGGTTTTGGAATGTGAAGGGTTTTCCATTGTTTCTCAACAATAAATAGGCCTTCAAGCCTCATTATAACACAGTTCAGAACAGTTAAGAGGCATGTACCCGCACATCTCTTCTCAGAGATAAGCTACCATCACCCTAGCTGGTTTATTTGCAATTCTGGTTGTAAGCATATTTTGGTATTTTCCATTAATGAAATGAAGCATTATTTCTGATGCATCTTTATGTATATGGTTATATCTATATTTTATTGCATTCCTATTTAAATCCGGATTAGTCGAACACCACATAAAATCTCTCGGTCGAAGGCCATTTATGTAAACCTGTTGCCAAAAGTGAGAAACTTGCCATTAAGGCATGCAAGCTTCAAAGTACTGAAAAGGTTGTTCTTAAGTCAACTTCTTGGATAATGAGCTGATGTCGACAATAAGTGACCCGTCACAAGAGGGCCTTAATGAATCCCACATCAATGACATGAAACGAAGCAAATGATTTCGAAGGTGAAAACAATCGATGATACAGGGATCAGGGTTGCGGTCATGAAGGAATGGAGCATGAATGTATTGCAATGGGTGAGACACATGTGAATTATTTGAATGACTTCTCTTAAACATATTGGTGACACTGACGATGGATTGGTAGTGTTAACCCCAGAGATGGATGGGTGTGATGGACCAATGGTGATGACCAGCGAACGGAACAACCCAACCTAGCATGGATGCAGAAGGAAAGTGTCATGTTCAAGAGCGACTTGCTACCAATAAAGTTTCTTCAAGTTTTCTTCCCAATTTTCCCTAGTCATTGCTGACCAGTACCTCTTTATTTTTGTCAAGCTTGAGGAGGATAACATATTCTTGTTCTATAATCCGCCCTTCGAGCGAACCTGTCACTATATTTTAGCGAGCCTAGTGGCAGTGAAACTTGTTCTCGTCCATGCGGACGAGTTTGTCGCTATTCGGTTTTAACGAGTTTAATGACAAAGATAACTCAGTCCCTTTCAATTTTAGAGAGTCTAAAAGAAACAGAAAGGAGACTCCAACGATTCCTTTTCGTCATGTAATCCCTTAAGTCCGAAAAATCATAAAATAATACAAAAGGGATGAATTTTCGATAGTTTTAACGAGCCGAACAAGACAAGCGCTCGATCTTTTTGTGTAATAATCCCTCAAGTTCAAAAAGATTAAAATCTAGAGGAGGGATAGCACTTCCGATGACTTTAACGAGCCGAAGAGGCTAATCGCTCAGCAATCTTTTCATATTTTACGAGTCAGTTGAAAAGAGCTTAAAAGAGACTCGTTTTTCGAGGAACGAGTGATGATTTCAGGTAGCAGTTGATTCCAGGTAAGGTTTGGAATTTTCCAATCACGGCAGTGTCACAAGGATGGCTAATAGAATCACTCTTCGCAGATGTTCCTTGAAAGGTTAAACAATCAAATGGAGGTGAATGATCGGCTAAAAAACAGAGCGGAGGTGATGGTGAGAACACGACCAAGGTTCAAAAGCTGATGATAATGCATTCACAATGGTTACTTACCGGAAAATTGGTTCATTTTTTAACGAACTTAAACTCTAGGAGAAACATTTGCTCATTGCTTATGTTTATTTTTTAACAAGCTTGAATTTTGTGTTAAAACTGCTCGTGCCAGTCATATAATAAGTATATCTCATCTAAGATGCCATTTTTTATGGAGCTTGCACCTTTTAAAGCTTTGCCTCGGATCCTTTCTTTATGCAAGCTAGGAAACAACCAACCTTACGAGTTTAAAGGGTTAGAGGACCTACAAATTAAAAAAATAAATGGTCGCTCTTCGCTTGCATGCAAAAAGGTTTGCATGCCGCTAGGTATAGCGAAAAACTCCCAGGTTACCATATAAAAGCTCTCCATTTGCGTTGCAGACAAAATGCTTCCTTGGCGATGTCTACTGAAATAGACAAAGGTGAGTGGCACAGTCGCCTCCACTCACATAACTTTGACGAGGGAATCTTATTCCAGTCTAATCCCATTTTCCTAAACGGATGGGTGTGTCAGACTAGTCATATATCCTCCGTGGAAACCTACTTTATACCCAAGGTTTTCCTGCCGAAACAGACCAGGGTGCATGCCCCCTGGGTTTCAGTCATATCCTCCTGAATCACTCGCACTCATCAGGTGGACGGACTGGAGATCGATGAGATATTCCTTGCATGAAAAGACCATTTAGGGATGGCATTTGACTATTTGCTATGTGTGAACTGTGGAATGACAGTTGGTGTATGAGCTTGACCATTCTGCCTTCATGCGGAAAACACATTACTCTAAAGAGTGAGGAGACGACGACTCCCATACAATAAATATAGTCATGCCCAAGGAGTAGATTATAATCTAGGGGTCCTTGGACTACCATCATGTTCATGTGAATGGTTTTCCTTCTCAAAATAATGGGCACATTGGGAAGGATCCTTAATAGTCGACTGGTTCCTTTGTCAAAGCCTGTCAGATTTCTCATTTCAGGAAAAAGCGATGGTGAACCAAGCGCTTTCCAAGCAGTTGAGGAAAGGATACTCATAGAATCCCCTTCATCTATGATGGTA
>APFE031530143.1:54603-73916 GCA_000404065.3 Pinus taeda | reverse complement strand
CACTGCCAAGATCCAGAAGAATGAGCTCGAAGAGCCAGAGGAGGGGGAACGTCTTTTCCACTCACAGATGTGGGTGAAGGGTTCGCTGCTACAATTCATTGTAGACAGTGGCAGCCAAAAGAACCGTATTTCAGCAAAGATCGTGAAGTGGTTGGGCCTACCGACTACACCACACCCACAGCCATACAGTGTCGGGTGGCTTCATGAAGGATGAGATCTCAAAGTTCGCCAGCAGTGCCTCCTTCCCTACAGCATCAAGCCCTTCAGAGACGAGGTATTGTGTGATGTTACACCTCTGGATGTTTGTGATGTACTATTAGGCCAGCCATACTTGTGGAGGTGACATGCTGTGTATGATTCAAGGCCTCGTGTTGTCATTATTTCTTTGGATAATTCATTATACATGATACCAGAGGTAGTCCCACCTACCACCACTTCTTTGATCACTGCTAAGAAAGGCAACAAGCTCATATCACCAGCTAAGAAATTTATTTTCTGTCTGGTTCGCTCCCAATGTAAGGGGAAGATCGTTGCTACATCCATGACCCCCATGCAGGGTTCCTCTACGCAGCAACAGCAGCAAAGGAATACGGTCATGACAAAACACAGGAACAACTTCTCCTCACCCACAGGGGTACCACACAAGCTTCTGGTGGGCAACAAAGTCTGGTTGCATCTGCAGAAAGAACACCTTACAAGAGCCCATCAGAAGCGCAGACCACTCCGACAAGGTCCTTGCAGCAGTACCAAGACTATGGGGAATACTGCTTTGGAACACATCATTCCTCCATTCCTTCGTCTGCACCAAGTGTTCAATGTGGACCGTCGTCGACCATGCTTCCCACCACTACTAGACACATCAGAGATTGCAGGACAAGTTCAGCAGATGGAGGAACTCAACGCAATTGGGGACCATTGCTTCCTAAGGAGGGAGGAATGATTTAGGTGCATGTTGGTGGCCACCCACCGATCCCATTTGGACCCCTGCAACTATCTCTTTCTGTTTTTTCAGTTTCCGTAATTGTAGCACAATTTACTATTTTTCGCAGTTTTTCGGGTCCTAAACTTCCGGGGCCGTTTTCAGGCCCTAAATGACGTTTTTTTGGAAATCTGGGGGCAACATGGGTCCATGGACCGATGTTGCCCTTCTCAAAGTGGTAGTTCTCGAATAGATCTTTCTAACTAGCTATCGTACGCGTCAAACGGAGATCGTATGCCAAAGTTACGACCCCGGGAAATTGATGTACCAATTTACCCAAACGGGGCCCACAATTTGGTGTTTCATCTTCTGGGGTTAGGTTTTGGAATGTGAAGGGTTTTCCATTGTTTCTCAACAATAAATAGGCCTTCGCGCCTCATTGTAACATATTTCGGAACAGTTCAGAGGCATGTAGCGACCACATCTCTTCTCAGAGATAAGCTACCATCGCCCTAGCTGGTTTATTTCCATTTCTGGTTGTAAGCATATTTCGGTATTTTCCATTAATGAAATGAAGCATTATTTCCGCTGCATCTTTGTGTATATGGTTATCTCTGTATTTTATTGTGTTCCTGTTTAAATCCGAATCAAGTGATCCTATACATTTAAAAAAAAGTAGAGGGAAATACTTGAATTGATTCATATTGATGTATGTGGACCTATGCAAAATAGATCTATTGGTGGAGCATGGTGTTTTCTTCTATTTTTTGGATGATATCTCTAGGCATAAACGGGTTTATTTCATAAGAAGGAAGAGTGATGTTTTTGAGTACTTTAAAGAATTTAAGAGTATGGTGGAAAATCAAACTCGCAATTGCATCAAAATTTTGAGATCTGATCATCAGGAGAATATAAATCAAGATAATTTAATCAATATTGTAAAAGCAATGAGATTCTACAACAATTTGCAGTGCCACATACACCTCAACAAAATGGAGTTGCAAAGAGGAAAAACATAACACTAATTGAATGTGCACGTCGTATGCTTCAAGGTAAAAATATTTCTAATGGATTTTGGGCTAATACTGTTGTTTATTTGAAAAATAGGAGTCCAACCAAAAGTTTTGAGCTTAAAACACCTTTTGAAGCATTTTATGGGTACAAACCAAAAGTGAGTAAAATCCATTTAAATAGTCTGCAACAAATCCACCTTCTGACGTCTTCATATTAAATAAACGTTTCATAAAAAATACCTTATTTGAGGCCGAGGGTTTTTCATATAGTTTGGCCAATGTAGACATTAAACCCTATCTTGTCGTTTCCTTTGAAATGTTAAACGCTACCAACGCCGCTAGGCACAACCATGTTGTTCCAAGTGCCTTTCTGTCGAGAATATTCCATTCTATGTCTGTCATACTCATCAACTTCTTTGTCTTTCTGCTCAATGGTAGGTACAAATCTCTTCGGTACAAATAATCTTCCATCTGCATCTTCCACAGCTGGTAGTTTTGGCCATTAAATGTTTCAACCCTAAACCTACCATCTTCCGCCATTTCTCCAACTCGAACCACGAATCATTTTCTCCTGCGAGTTTATCAGCGGAAAAGCACTTCGGCTTTGATACCTGTTACTAGATAATTATATATTACAGAGCAATGGAACACATAAAATATTGCAGAAATATAAAGACAGGAAACACATAAAACAAGAGAGACACAGATATACATGGTTCACCCAGTTTGGGCTACGTCCACGGAGAAACAGCCAGTCCTTCCTTTTATATTATTCAGCAAACATAAGAGATACAACCTACCGCAAATCTGTTGTAACTCCCTCCTCGCTCTCGATCTCCTCTCTCTTCCTCACTCAGAATACAGATCTACATAGACGCAACACAATTCCCTCATATATAGCGAGGGGTTGCCTTCTAGAGAAAAAAACCCTAAATTAAACATAACTTCTACCTTCAGATCTCCACCTAATGAACGACCTAGATTGACTACAAAATTGCAACATTTTACAAGGCAATTTTACATCTATTCTTAGCTTTGGGGGCGTTGCCCCCGAAACCCCCCGCCGGGGGGGGGGCTCCCAAAAGGTCGCAACTGCCACCCCTGGACCCCCCCTGCAGCAAATATTTTACAAGCGACGCTGCCGCCCCATTTCGAACTGGGTCCACTACGGCGATACCCTTGAATACAGAAGATAATCAAGCTCCACACCCAACACCAAACTCTGCCTCCAAAAGCGATTCTTCGTATAAACTATGGTCCGGTGGGTATGATCTACGATGTCGAAACTTTGGGCCTATAACCCTCGCCAAATCTTAACCATTGCTCTGACTGTGGTTTAGTTCCTGTGGTTTCGCAGTTGGTTTCAAACTCTCTATGCCAAAGAGTAGTTGTGGTAAGGTTGAAATGCTCAGGGTTTTGGGTCGGGATCAAGCCCGAACCCTCGGCCTCCCTACCTGTTGTCTTGTGGACGTGGGGTGACCATGCCCTAGCCCTATCCCCAAATGTAATTCAATTAAAATTTAAATACAAAGTCAGCACCATAGTAGTTAAGAACTACCACGTGCCCTAGCAGTAAAGCATTGCATTATTGCTCAACCGATCATGCGTTCGAATCCCTCTAGAAGCAGTACAACCATACAGAATTTTAATGTACCCCCAGGGTGCCACGTGGCAGCGCATGATTGGGCCATGTGGCATTCCCCAATTGGTCCAACACAAAAACCCAAACACCAATAAAAATCAACCAAATTTGAACCAATCTAGTGAGGACAAGTAGCAACCTGTCATAGGCCATGAAATCTAGTCAACATGTCCAATCATCCTACTCAGTCAACAGCCCTACATCCAATTTGGAATTTTTTTACTTATTTGGGAAAACGATCAGAACATGATATCAAGAGAATATGACATCGGTTTTGAGAAATTCAAGTTGCGTTGGATTCAGGTCATCGAGATATACACTCTAGTACATGTTTCAAGCACTTTTTAACACTTTGAATTTTGAGCACTTTATTGATTCCATAGATCACTCCTCCCTATTGGAAGCTTTTGGACCTCCAAAAGACTATTTTCAGTGAACAAACAGATGAGGGTACAATTCCCTCACCTTTCCCTTTTTAATCTATTTGGCTTTGCCTGGTTTTGTACCTTTGAACCCCATATGAAGGTGCTTCTCGTTCCTTCTTCTTGAAGTTCTTGTTTCTCTGTTAAGGATAAAATCTTGTTGCAATTCTTCAAGGTATTTAGAAGAGAAAACCTTTGTTAAATAAATATGAAAATTCTCTCCTTCGTTTTCAATCAAAGGAGGCTTACCCATTTTCAAGTTATTTTCACCTCGAAGTTTTTCTTTGCTGATGCAAAGCCTTACTTCAGCGCCAACATGAAAATTATTGCTAACACGATGCTTATCATGTTTAACCTTGTATTTGGATTGACTCTTCATGAAATGTGATTGCAATGGCCATGCACCATCCTTCTTCAAAGCCACAATATTAGGGGACCCACAAGAAGATGTATTAGAACTAATGTTCCCTTTGTCAAGTGGCTCTTGCATCTGGTTCTTGATTCCTGCATTCTCTAACACTAGAATATTATTCGTACCAATGTTCAATAGTGATGAATATTGTTGCAAATAAACTTCATGTTGTTTTCCTCTTTTGGGAGGCAACACATTAGATTCATGAAACACCTTATCACATGTCTTAATAACTTCAACTACATTAGATTTTAATGTTGCATCACATTCTTCGAAGGCATGAGATTCATCAACATATTTATGTTTAATCATCAACAATGCAAAATTCTAACTAGGATTTACAAACCTCTTCATTTGTCCCGCATTCACAAGAGGCAAATTTAACTTCTTGTTATGTTCTCTAACAATGTACTCAATCCCATCTTTAAATAAGTGATACTTGTTCTCATGAAAATGAAAGAGGTCCTTCCTGTGACATAAATATGGGCTTCCCAAAACAATCCCACAAATGTCAAGTGGTACGACATCAAGTTCTACCTCATCAATAAAACTTGTAGTGATGGAAAATCTAAGTATGCATTTCCTTGTCACCTGCAATTTGGCATTGTCACGTACCCAACCCGAAGGATAAGGTTTAGAATGAGGAATGGTTTCCAAATTTAGCCTCTTGATAATGTCTTCTGAAATGAGGTTTTCTTGTGAACCACTATCAACAAAGTATCTACTTTATCATGTTTTATGATGACTCTAATATGGAACAACTTTGTTCTCTCTTTGTTGGCTTGTATGGGCCTGACCTAGGTTCAGAGGTGATTTAGCCAAGCAAATCCCAGTACTCTTGGCCCTTTCGGCAACAGTCCGCGGAGCGCGGACTAAGGTCTCACCCGAAATAGTATGGGAGGGTGCTAGAACCAGGCTTCCGCACCCTAGGGATGTCTGATGGGCTTCTGGAGGTCTGCGGTTTGACCTTTCGCTGCGCGCACTTGTGACCCCTTCGCAACCTAGGGTGCAACTTTCGTGCAACCCTACTCGGGGAGTGACCTGTATAATAGCCAAGATCCTTGTTAATTAACCGATTACTTAACTTGTGTGTGTAAGATTTATGGTTATTACAGCATATTTAGCAATCATAACAATGCGCACAATAAACGAATACCGACATAAAGAAGATAATGCACAACAAATAGACAAGAATTAGGAATCAACTTCTCTTTTATTATTCTTCAATCTTGCTTACAAACTGGACACCGCCCTGCACACTTAGCTGCAGGGGTCCGTGCACTCAGCTACAGACTCTACTAGGCCTCTGCACACTCAACTGCAGAGCCTCTTCCTACTACTACAACCCATGACACTTAGAATTCTACTCTAAACTTGAACAATTCCTTCGCTAACCATTGTATCATTCATTCCCTTTACAACTTTAGAGCCTCGCTCTATTTATACAATCCCATGGTCCGCAGACCATGGATAAGACGACATAACTTTACATTACTTTAGGGCAGATAGCCCTATGACTCAACCTCTACTTCGCGCTCCGCACCCGTAATTCGCAGAGTCTTACAAAACCTTTGACCAAAACTTGCGCTTTCAGCACCAAAAACCTATTGTCGAGGGATTCCATGCCCAACAGGCCCCCAACACAATTATCGTGACTCGTCCCAAGTCACTCTGCTGGTGCAGCGATCTTGGCACGGAACCCTTCCAACTGATCTTGTGTTGCGCGGAGGTCCGCAATGCAATGCTCTGTTGTTCGCTGGACCTGTTGCATTCATGCTTCCGAATCATCCATGTCTAGATCATGTCCTTTCTTTGGTACCGGCTTCTGGGTCGTGTGTTTATAGTCCCACACCTTTGTCCGGCTCTTTGGGTCGCAAAGACTGTGCGTTGTTTAGTTAGTCGGATAGCCGGCCCACCCATGTAGGGCTTCAGGCGACTGCTATTAACTTTTCCCGGGAAGGGTTCTCCGTTTAGTTTGACTCGCTGGACCGCTCCTCCGTCTGTGACCTATTTTACTATGCATAGTCCCAGCTAGTGCATTCTGAATTTTCCCAGAAATTTTTCAAACTTACTGTCATATAGGAGCACTATGTCATTTACCTTGAAGCTGCGCAGCTTGATGTGGCGGTTGTGCCAAGCCTTTTCATGAAATCCAGCCAAAAACTGTTCTTCCTCGAGTTCTTCTAGTTGCGCGAGCCTTTTTTCCAGAGCTTCACAGTCCGTCATGCCTGTGAGCGCTGCTATTCGCAGACTCGGTATGATGCATTCCATCGGCATGACAGCTTCCGTACCATAGACCAACCGAAAGGGTGTATGTCCCGTCAATTTCTTGCACGTTGTCCTACATGCCCATAACGTCGTAGGTACATGCAGGTCCCAGTGGTTTCGCTGCACGTTACATACTTTGGTCAACGCAGTCTCCAGTATTTTGTTGAATGCCTCTACTGTCCCATTAGTTTGTGGGTGGTATGGTGTACTTTGCTGATGATACACTTCCAAGTATTCTGTGAGCGTGCTGATGGTTTCATTCAAGAAATGCGTTCCGCAGTCACTCATTAAGATTTTCTGACAACCAAACCATGTCAACACATTTTCGAACAAAAACTTTGGTGCCGTAGCAGTCGTGCAGTCCTTGATCGGCTACGCTTCCGCCCATCGTGTTAGGTACTTTGTTGCAGTGATGATGTATCACACACCTGTGTTTCCCTGAGGTTTAATCGGTCCCACAAAGTCGATTGCCCATTTTTCAAACGGCTGCAGTGTCAGTTGTGGATTTAGTGGCATCTCGTCCCTTTCTGATGGTTTCCCCATCCTTTGACATATATCGCAGGCCTTACAATGTGCTTTCGAATCCTGGTGCAGGGTCGACGACCATAACCCTGCGCGAAGAATCTTTTGTGCAGTCATGCATCCTGCAGCGCCCCCATGTGCTTTCGTGAGGCTCTGACCTTGTTCAAGTTTGGGTACATATCTTTGTAATATCTCATTGTTGTCCATCTTGTAGAGGTTCCCCGCAATGACAGAAAAGTCCGCCGCACACCACCAATTCCTTCTTCTATTGGATTGAGTACTCCTTTGGCGCAGTCCCTGTGGTTAGAAAATGGATTATATCTTCGAAGTGGTCATTGGCGACGGGCACTACAAAGAGTTGTGCCTCAGGTACTCCCACCTCCAAATTTGTTGGTTCCTCGCCCCTCTCAATTCGTGACAAGTGATCTAGCCCTGCATTTAGGCATCCCGACTTGACGATGACCTCAAAATCATACTCTTGAAACAATAAAAGCCATCTGCATATTCTCCCCCCAACACAGGCTTGTTCACCAGGTATTTTAACACGGAATGATCGATATACATCTTGAAGTATCCGCCAAGTAAATAATGTCAGTATTTTTGGATCCCATACACCATTGCCAGCCCTTCATTCTCAATAGTAGAGTAGTTCTTTTCGGCTTTAGAGAGTACCCGACTTGCGAATGCGATCAGGTGATCCACGGCCTCTGCGCCTTCCTGCGTGAGCACGGATCCCAACGTAATACACGACGCATCAACATGTACAAGAAATTCCACGTCCCATTTTGGGAAGACCAGGATGGGAGTGGATGTCAGTTTCTCCTTGAGGACATCCAAACTTTTCATGCAATCATCATTCCAACAATATGTATCATCCTTCTTCAACTGTTGTTCCATTGGCGCTATTATTTGGGCATAGCTTTTGATGAACTTCCTATAGTATCTAGTTGGCCCCAGAGTAGCGCGCAGTTGTTTAACACTTCGTTGTGCTTCCAAATTCAAAATAACAGCAATCTTCGCAGGGTCCACTATGAGACGTTGTTTGCAGACCACATGTCCCAGCAGGTTTCCAAAGGGAACGAGGAAGGTGCACTTCTTAAGGTTCAGAACGATTTGGTGTCAGCGACAAGTATCCAATATCAAACGTAAGATCGCTACATGGTGTTTAACTAATCCAAAGACAGTCCAATCATCTAAATAGACCTCCAAGAACTTGTGGATGTATTCCTTGAATGCGGCCACCACAATGCGCGGAAATATAGCTGGCGCATTCTTCAGTCCAAAGGGCATAACAATGCATTGAAAGCAACCCCATTCTATTGTGAACGTCGTTTTTCTCCTATCTTCTAGCGCGATCTTGATCTGATGTTACCCCAAGAATCCATCCATGAATGAGTAAGCTTCCTAACCGCCAACATTCTCCAATACTTCATTTGTCAATGGTGTCGGGAATGGATCGTGTACACAGGCGTCGTTAAGCTTCTTAAGGTCTACGCATATTCTTATTTCACCCTTCTGTTTTTTCTGTTGTACTACCATAGGACTCACCTAGTCAGATTCTTCCACTGGTTCAATAATTCCTACTACGAGCATTTTCTCTAATTCGTCGCAGACCTTTTCTTTGTACTTTGGGTTCAAGCAGTATGGCCACTGCTTAACTGGCTTTGCATCGAGTTTCAGGGAGATCCTCATCATCCCTAATTCGCCCACGATCCCTTTTAAATCCATAAATTTTGTTGGGAACAAGTCTTGGTATTCACGGAGTAACTCCGACTTTATCGACTACGGCATCGTCCCAATAGTCCCCAAGCATTGCGTACTTCGGCTCTGCCTCCGTTCCAATGTTGACCTGCTTTGTCTTTAGCGACGCGGTGATGTCAGGGTCTTCAAGTGATGGTCCGCGAACCTCGCGAGAGCCTTCTGTTTCCGAAATGTTAATGTTTCGTGGGGCCTCATCATCCTCTTCAACATTTACATTATAACACTCCAATGCGCTGCTTAACTGTGCCGTCCAGTTTAGCTGAAGTAGTCCCATTGGCTCCTATGGTATTTTGAACATAGCGACTTTTACTGCTTGTAGTGCATCGTTAACACTATCTGACCAACGATTTTCAAATGTGAATGTTAGCAAAAATCCCTCGTGTAAGACATCCCATTCGCCCATACCATGGCATAGTTCCATCTCAGTGTACCAATTCAGGGCTATGATGTCCAAGGTATAGTAGAATAAATGCACCCATTCAGGCTGTGGCTGTTCCCCGTAGACCTTGGTCCATTTCGCGAGGTGCGTGCATGGATCATCTCATCCGTCATATTTGTCTACTAGTCATAATTGTGGTTTTCCAAAATACAGGTGCATCATCCTTCTGCATCCACTCCAGTCCTCGAAATTTCCTTGATGCATACCCCACCATCGTGCGGATGCCGCGCGCAGTGCCCACTTCAGCACATCGAACTGTTGTTGTTATGGTATTGCACTTTCGAGTTTGCTTAGAAATTCATCCACCGCTAACAATCCATCATATGTCGGCAGCGCCCTTGCCTCTGTTGTCACGCAACGCAATGACCTGATCATCATGTTGCACTTCAGTGTTGTTACTTTGTGCAACCGATTCTGCCATCGCTCTATCTCTTTGTCTGAACCCAAAGTGTAGGAGCTTTTGTGCTCCCACGAAATCCTTCCATCTGTAGTTGGATTCACCCAATCCTCTCGTTGCACAATTATCTTGTAAATACAGTCGAGATTGTCATCACTATCGTCATCCCGCACTGGTTCAGTGTATCTCGCTCCTTCGGCTTGATCCAATGATACTACTACGCGGAGTGACTTTTTCTCAAAGAACATTTTGTGCATCTTCAGATTTATGACTCCATTCATATCAGTCACCCAGTCTATTCCTAGTAGCACAGGATAGGGATTGTTTCCATCAACAATCTCTATCACTTCAAAATCCACCTGCATGCTCGCACCTTCAATATCGACTATCACCCCTTGCAATCTTCCCATGGGAAAAATCTTTTGTTGGTTCGCCATTCTTAACTAAATAGGGGACCATTGTAATGCGGGTCTGCCCATGCACTCCCATGTTTTCTTCGGTAGTACATTCGCGTTCAAACCCAGATATAGCACTACTTGATCCATTTCATATTCACGGGTTTGTGCAGCCAGCCTTATTTTCCTTCTGGTGTGCAATGCATGCTTTCCTAGTTTCCGGACCACGCGCGGTTATCCTGACCCCGCGCACCTAGTGATAAGTTCCTATAGCCCTTTGACTGCCTTGTTGTCGTGCAGCATTGTCATATATGTCTCCAGAAAGGTAGTTAGCATTAAAGGATTCATCCCTGGTTCTAGTCGATCCTTACTACCTGAAGTGAAGGTCTTCGTGAAGCTCTTCTTAGCTTCCATGAATATTTCCTTTGCGCATTCTAAGTCAAACTCAGGTTCCTTCGTAGGAGCCTTACAAACCCACGTGATGTCTTATCGATGTTTCCCTTTATCATCCCCCGTGGCCATACCACTTCTGAGCATCATGTTTACATTCGGGTCTTCTTCACATGGCTCAAACCTCATCATTTGTATATTCTAAATCGGAGGGGGCTGGAGTACCCCCTTTTTGCGCATCTTCGCTATCAGTGTCGGTCAATCTTTTGCCTCATGATCAAACTAGTTACAGTACCAACATGATATCCTAGTTAGGTTCGTACAATCACAAGCATAATGCCCTGACCCTGGCAATTGTAACAAATTATCTGTCTGCGACCCCTTCCTGGCCCCATTCCACCTCCACCGCGACCGCGGCCCTGAAAACTAATGCGCGCCATCCCGGCATTTGGGTCAAGGACTTTTGTTTCGGTCTGCACGCTGTAGGCAGGAGTCTGATCCATCATTAGTTCATAGCTTCGGTAGGTGTGTTCGTCATGCCCTACCGACCTCCAGAAATTACAAAATAATTGTTGGGTAGTCTACGTATACTTCTGCAACAGATGGTAATTATCTGTGGTATTTTTTCCTCCTCTCTAGTAGATCGCGCACCATAATGCAGATGCCGCGCTAGGCCTCGCCTGTGCCTCCAGTCTTAATGGCATCAGCCCTCCACCTGCCAAGTAGTTTGTGAACACTAGGCGGTGATCCTTGTCCTGCCCTTGGCCTTTGCATTTTATGCACCATACTTACTCACACACTTCCAGACGAGTTGTCCTATCTTGTTTCAAGCTCTACATCTCTAGACACAAATTCTGCGGTTGCGCATGGATTTGTTGGACTCCCAACTGAGGGTCTTGTATAGGGGTCTCGTGCAACCTCATTGCCATCTCCAATGCTTTGGCCTGGGTGGAAAGTTTTTGCTGTGACACTGTCGTTCTTAAGTGCGGTGTAAGTAAGGCCACAAACCATGCACGATGACGTGCATATGTTAACATCATATTGGCTTCATGGATTGTGTTATTCAGCCTTTGGTCCAGATCCCCTGGGGTTTCGCTTGGGAGCATCATGATCTCCTTAAACCCGATGATTGATTGTGTCTCTGATTTTGGCCTGCTAAATTCCCTGTTCAGAGCGGTCTAGATCTCTGCAATTCCTGCGTTCGGGTGGTCATTAGAATGCTTTATATACACGTTAATGCCTGATCCTGCAGCGCACTCACCAGCATGGCCTTTCTAATATTATCATCCACGACGCCATGTGCTTCCCATACTTGCTCTTACCACCAACCAATATTGCTCCGGATCTTCATTCCCTACTCCTCTAAATACTGGTAGTTTGATCGTGCTTTCCATACTGAACTGTGGAGGCAGCAAAGGTGGAGTGGGTGGAGATGGAGGTGAGGGGGATGAAGCGGGTGGTGGTGTGGGTGGGGGCAGTAGACGCAAAATTCACTGCCTTATCAAACTGACCGCACTTCTCGGAGAAACCTTCGCAAGCTCATCCTTGCTCTCCCACAAGGGTGAAAATTAGGGGACTGTTTTCTAATTCTTCACTACTTCCACTTTCGTAGATATTTTTGCTTCACGTAGTCCTAAACATTAATTTATTCACATAACCCACTTTTCACACAACAACATCTTAATCCAAGTGTTCAAAGATTTATTATACTTACCTCGCGGTCCCTTGAGAAAACGTCGCTCTGCCTCGCTATAGTTGACGGTCGTGTCGACCGTGAACTCAGTGATAAATCCTCTTATTATTCAGTCGAACCAATGGTCCACAGCTCGCGTTATCTTATCTTTTGAGGCTTCTAGTCTGCACACTAGTTCCGGAGTCCACACTAATGGTTTGGCAAGCCTACACCTTCCTTGTTGTCTACTAACTTCGCGATCCACTCATACAACTCCGACGGAAAAGATGGAAAGAAAATTTCGTGGATTTTAGTGTACAAGTAGCGATCCAACCACTATTCCTTAGATACTTGTGGATTTTTGTTTTCCTGTGCCACGAACTCGCGAATCTTCTTGTCCAACCACTCTTCAATTTCTTTCTTTGTAGGGTTCCAGTGGCACAACATCAGACATCCTTTATGCAGAACCTAGTCCGAGCAACGAACCCATTTGTTGGCTTGTATGGCCCTGACCCAGAGTCAGAAGTGATTTAGCCAAGCAAATCCCGGTACTACTGGCCCTTTTGGCAACAGTCCGCGGAGTGCAGACTATGGTCTCACCCGAAGTAGTATGGGAGGGTGCTAGAACCAGGTTTCTGCACCCTAGGGATGTCTAATGGGCTTTTGGAGGTCCACGGTCTGACCTATCACTATGCGCACTTGTGACCCCTTCGCAACCTGCGGTGCGGCTTCCGCGCAGCCCTACTCAGGGCACGACCCATATAATACCCAAGACCCTTGTTAATTATCGAGTTTTCCTCTGTTCGGCTATAAATTTAAAACTTCTACGAGATTATATTGGAGCCATGGTATGGAGGAGCTCTAGTACCAGAGCGTGAACCAAAGTGGTAGAGACCGGAGTGTGAACGAGGTAATACCATGGAGGAGCGAGAAATGATATAATCAAGCCCAACAAACAACACCACAAGTCAAATCTGACACACAACACCAAATCACAGTTTAGACAAGTGGTTTGGAGAGCCACGAATGGCGGTTCGCTTCAACGGATCTAACAATGCATAGGCTGAGGATGACTGTCATTGGTTCACACAAATGCCCTTCTTGCACAACACCTCCAAGCAACGACTTGATGTTCGAGTTGGGGCTATGGTCAATGTGTCAACACAAACATTCAATACAATGTGTAGAGAATAAAATTCTTCGTCAAATTTGAATGGACTAAGCTTCATACACACAACAATGATGTACTAGAGTTTCTTCTTATAATGCATGGCTATTGATTCACCCCTGCCATTGGAATTGGAATTGGAATGAATCGAAATAGAATAGAACAGTGAACCAGACAAGTATTCAAGACGTTGAAGATGCCTTTTCCAGCGTAGGTATGCTTCTGTATTCAAAAGGAATGCTTGCCATTACCAAAGGAAAAATTCAAGGCTACCATAGAGGTAATAGACAAATAGGCTTAGATGGCAGAGCCCTAAAGTTGACGAGACCACAAGTCAATTCCAAACAAAACTCAGATTGGAGCAGCTATGAACCAGATGATACAGTGCTCACAATAATCTCAATGGGTATATAAATACAACCAAAATTTACTGCAGGAGTAACGCTATAACTTAGCATATAAACCTTGAACTTCAATTAATGCACAGAGAAAGAACATATATACTAGGAATAGAAATGTCAGAGGAGTTACTCTATATAAAACTAATTTGAGACTTGCACTCTGACCCGTACAAATATATTCTGGAAAGCGTATGAAGGCGGTTCACGGAATTCAGGGTATGGTATAACGTTTAACTCTTGACCAACTCATTCCACAAGAGAGACTTTACAAAGATGGCAGTCTAGAACAGACGTACATGATTGATATGTATAGAAAGGCCACAGAACAACAAGCTCACATAAACAAGTGGCTCATACTTGAGCAATATAGGAGATCGCTCACTCTGATACCATGTTAAACACACACATGGCAGCAATAGAATATTAAAGATAAACAAGAGAGCACCTCTATTATTAACAAATGATATATATTTATAGTACATGGTGTGATCATTGGGTTCCACATCCCAAGGTCTCTTGGACTTCCTTAGCCTATTCGACTTCCACACCAACCCTTTGAGGATTAGGTGTCCAACAACAACAACCCAATTCTCTGATACCAAAATGATTGGTATATGAAAACTTGAAGATTTGAACAAATTGCAAGTGAATTTTTATGTGTTTTGGGTAATGGATCAAGTTACTAAACACATAAACAAGTGATTTTTAAACACAAGTAATAGCCAAAACAAAGACAAAAGACCATATAAAAACACATAACAACAAACATGATAAAGGAGTTCACCCGTCGCCTAGGCTACATCACCTAGTCCATTTTCCAATGCAGGACCTCTTTCATTAAGTGCTAAAATTTATGTTTTGATGGCTTTACAATATTTAGAATGCAAAAAAAATGTCTCTAATGGATCCAGAACAATCAAACATCCCCATATGGGTCCTTTTCTGCACCTCATTTGGCCAAAAACTGAAAAAGTTATTCCTGTTACATGTTTTTCCCAATTTCCTTAGCCAACCATCCTACAATTCGACCCAAATCTGGCTTGAGCGCCCCAAACCCAGAACTAGCACGCAAACCTGGCCTGCAATCCCACTCGATGAGCAAAAATTATCGGACAGTTAACTTGTCCACTAACGCCCAGTTTCTAAAAAACATAGTCGTATGGGGGCCATGTGCCTAGGGCCAAGGGCTAACAGCCCGCCCTCATCGGCCGAGCCCCCAACCCCTGGCATCATGGTCTCATGGGCCGCATAGAAGCTAAACCTGGTGTTCACCTATTGCGCACACCCAAAACTCTAACAGACTTAATCATATTGCAAGCCATAGGCCTTGGCGCTAGCCACCGCTACAAGTGCCTATGTGTTGCCCCCCTTCTACTTTCTGCTCCCGCTTATATGGCGGGTCATGTGACCTGGGCTGGCCCCTTAGGGTTGGCCCCTATCCAATTCTTTGCCCACTAAGGATGTTCGTTTGTGCCTAGTGATGTGGGTTGTGACCATGGGGTTGGGGCTAAGCCCTAGCGCCTGGTCCCACCCTTTGGTTCTAAAGGCACAGGGACTAGGGCTGGAGCTTAGCCCCAGCCCCAACCTCCACTATGAATTGCCTTATAATTTAAATATAAGCCGACAAACTATGTTGTTAAGAAACATGGTTTAGCGCATTGGTTGAGACATGTGGTTCTTGTTGCTTGGTCACGTGTTCGATTCCCGTGGGCAGCTTGGCCCCTTAACAAATTTTTATGCCAACCCTTGGAGGCCATGTGGTTGCCTCTCATTGGCCATGTGGCCTCCCACCATTGGCCAATAATATACAATCAACCAAAAATATAATTAAAAAATTCAAAACCACAATATTAAAAAAAAAGTTGAGCCAATAAAATTTTGAATTTTTTGACCAATCAGGAGCGGCATAGTGGCAGCTTGCCACTACCCCAAAATGTATAGTCACCCTGTCAAATCTACAAATTTTTTCCTGTTAAAGAATTCGATCAGAACACGATATCAGGAGAATACAATATCGGTTTTGAGTGGAATTGCGAATTGTGTTGGATTCACATCACCGAGATCTACGCATTGGTATAGGTTTCAATCACTTTTGAGTACTTTGAAATTTTAGCACTAAACTGATCCTTTGGGTCAAAAACCATGGGCCTATTGGGGTAAGTTCGTACATCAGCGTCCCGGGGTCGTAACTTTGGCATACAACCTATGTTTGATGTGCATGATACCTCGTTATAAAGATGTATCCGAGGAATATAACTTTCGACTACAAATGTTAGTCAAAGGCCTACGTTTTCCCTTTTTTTTTTAAAAGGTCGTTTAGGGCATGAAAACGTCTCGTGAAGTTTAGGACCTGAAAACTACGAAAAATAGTAAATTGTGCCACAATTAAGGAAACTAAAAAACTGAAAGAAACAACGGTGGGGGTAGAAGTGGAATAGGTGGGTGGCCACCAATATCCACCTGGATTAGTCCTCCCCCCTTGGGAAGCAGTGGTCCCTATTGCATTGACTGCCTCCATGAGATAGGGAAACTTTTGTTGTACTTGGCCCCTGGTGAGCCACTTGTATTGGTGTAAAAGTTGACCAACGTTAACAAATCGATATAGTTCGATCTTCTATTGGCGAGTGTTCTTAATTTGTGTGTCCATGATCTAATCAGTTGTGTCATGTTCCATGCAGTCTGGTTTTAAATCTATTGGTGTCAGTTGTTCTGCAATGTATGATGTGTTCAGTAATGGTGGAAAGTATGGTCGAAGGTAGTCCACATTGAACACTCGATGCAGGCCAAGATATTGGGGAATTTTGAGCTCAAAAACATTGTCTCCCACAATCCTGGTAATGGTGTAAGGACCATATCGAAGTGGTTTGAGCTTTTGATGAGCTCAGGTAAGGCTTTCCTTCTTGAAATCCAACCAAACTTTGTCTCCCACCTAAAACTTGCGTGGCGCCCGACGTTGATCATGTCGCTGCTTGTACTTGGCATTGGACTTCTCCAAGATGTCATGAACCTGCTGGTGGATGTGTTGGATGTGTTCAATAAATCTAGTTGCTTTAGTAGCCTCGAAAGTACATATGTGGATTTTGTCTGTGTAGTCACATGAGGCATGCATCATCAATCAGTACAATGGCTGAAATCCTAGACCCACTTGAAAGGGACTGTGACTAGTCGAGCTCTGGAGAGCTCTATTATAATTGTGTTGTACATAGGGAAGACTCTCATCCCAAGTTTGTGTATTCTTGGAGTTGTATATGCAGAGTGTGTGCACTATCATCCTATTGACGACCTTTGTCTAGCCATCAGTCTGGGGAAGGAATGCAGTCAACCTGGTGAGCTTGGTGTCCACTAGTGTCCAAAGGCTTGACCAAAATGTACTCAGGAACCTGCTATCCCTATCTGATATAATGGTCTGCGGGACCCCAAAATGTATCCACACTCGTTCAAAGAAGAGTTTGGCAGTTCATGTGCTGTGATACTCTTCTTGCAGGCCGCCAATACAGCCATCTTAGAAAATATGTGCACGACCATAAATACACATTCATTACCATGCTTAGTAGAAGGGAGGCCAGACATATAGTCCATGGAGATGGAATCCCAAGGCTGTCTAGGAGTAGCCAGAGGAGTGTACAGACCTTGCTTCTTGATGGTTGGCTAGGTGATGGCGCAAGCAGTGCAGGATCTGATATATTTCCCAACATCATGTCGGAGTTTTGGCCAATAAAAGTACTTTTGTAGTATCGCCACAGTTTTCTCCACACCAAAGTGTCATGCGACCTGACTGTAGTGTGCCTTCCAAATCATCTTGGCATCACTTGAAGGAACACAAATGGTTTTTTGGCAAAAAATTGATATTACAATTTCTAGCAAGATTATGATTTCTTGTTTAAAATACATTTTCGAATCCATAAATGAATTCAGTGCCTTGAAAACCCCAAGGCACTTGAACTTTGTAGATTAAACAACTTAAACTTGTGATTCTTAAAACTCTCTATTCAATTTTGGAAAAATTTAACCAGAAAAAGTGTTTGCAATGTTAGGTGTGTGTTATATTCTTTCCATGACTAGTCACAAGCAGTGGAGGTCATAGGGGGGCGAAAAACCCCCATGTTCATTGTGTTGGGCATAATAGGGGGGGTTACAGGGGCGGTGGTAGTAGCCCCCATGTACGAGGTCCAGGGCAATGAAATGAGATTTCTTTCTTCTATATATATAAATATATATACGCAGACCCAAAGATGGTGGACGGACCTACCCATGGTTTTGTGCATGGGTTTTGCACATGGTTTTGGGCATAACGTTTTTCTACCCATGGTATTTTGTAGTTTCGTCAAGGGAACTACGATTATGTTCTAATTGAGGGTTAATGGATTGGGATTTATGAATGCTTCGGCATGTATATATATGTATTGTAACATTGAAAGGAATATAATGAAAAATCAATCTAGTAGCCCTGGTTTTGGGATCCAAGGTCAATTTCTGTGTATTTGTTTTATGTTCTCACCATTTGTATATTTTATGTTTAATAATTCGTTTGCAGGTAATTTGTGTACAGGGTTAAAACCTACACACAAAAGGGTCATTTCATCTATTAGTTATACTATGTACTTTTGGTGCTACTATGAGCATTATGGAATTTTAGCATATTCCATGAAGGTTAAATCTCTACCATCCACCTAATAATTATTGATAATTAAATTAAAATTCTGGAAGACCTATTCTGAATTAAACAACCTGTTAGTGCTCAAATCCGCCTTAGGCTGAAATAAGGCAAGACTCAAGGCCACATCAAACCACGCTCAGCGTCGTAGCTAGCCCTACGAGGACAGGAGAGGGCTCTTTCTGGGTCAAACTCGGCAAAAGATAATCGAAAAGGCTCGAGATGACCGAAATGATGACTGATTTTAGGCTACGTATTAAATACAAAGAGTTTAGGATTGATTTTTTATGATTTTGTTGAAGTCAAGGGAAAGGCAAATTTGGGTGCGGGGATGAGGCACAGTTTTTGCAGAGGTCCACTTGGGGCAAGATAGGCAATTGTTTTGATGCCTTAAAGCAGGTGAGATGGATAGATCAGACTGGTGAGAGGCTAAGGAGAGCAAGGGGTCTCAAGGATTCTCCTTAAACTGAAGAAAACATAGAATATTAAACAAATTTATAAGCAGAGCATGGCAATTTCATGGATTCTACCTTAACACTTCATTTGCTTAATAAGAGAAGATTCAAGAGAGATAATGATGCACATACAATAACTTACAAGAACTGAAATAAACACACCATCAAGACATAAAGCCACATGGATCCCAAGTAGTGTTGCAAAACCCTGGTCTTCCTTTGCCAAATTGCTGATAAAATATGTACAATATAATCTCAAACTATCCCAAGAGTCCAACCTCTGCTACTGAATGAAAAATTACATATATAGACCAAGATAAACCATTCCCTAACCTCTAGGGGTCGAGCTCCTCCTTCTAGGAGCTGTTTCAACCAATTCTAAA
>APFE031530143.1:2129-54583 GCA_000404065.3 Pinus taeda | reverse complement strand
CCATTTTATGAATGAATCTTCTAGAATAGGTAAAAAGAGCCATGTCAATCATGAAATTACATTAGTTACATCAAAGAGAGTGAAAAATCCCATGAAAATTCAAGACTGGTCAAAAGTTGCGTTGTCCTGAGCTGAAACTGCAAAACTGGCGAATTTCCCCAACACGTAGCGCGCCATTTCTCTACGCGTAGCGCGTCTTTCAGGCCAATTTTGAGGTACTTCCTGGCATCCAAATGAGGCACAAGTGGGCATGTTGGAAATTTCTGGATGTCTACTTTCCAGCCCAAGTGGAATTGTTCAATTTGGTGGCGATTTTCCCCTCCAAAATTGCGATCTCCCAAGACTGCTTCCTATGTGTCCAAAATGTGGCAGAAGGTCATTTTTTGCTTGTTTTTTGACCTTTTGGGGGCTCAAATCTCTATGAAACTTCTTGGCCATGGTTGAGCAAGTGTATTTTGTCATGCAAAATCCAAAAATGCTGAGTTTTGTGAAATGGACCTCCCCAACTTAAGGGTAGTGCGCGGCGCACTACGCGTTGAGCCAGAACCCCAACTCGTAGCGCGCCTGAGCCCTACGCGTAGCACGACTTTCAGATGCTTTTTGGAGGCCTTCCCGGTGTCCAAATTGGGCGCAGGATAGCTCGTTCGAAAGGTAGCTGAGTCTACTTTCCAAACCATGTGGAATTTTTCAATTTGGAGTTCCTTTTCCTTGTCAGAATTCAAATCGCCCAAGACTGGTCAAAATGTGCCAAATGAGGCTGCCTCAAGGCAGAGTGTTGTTGCAGTAAACTTTTGAATGCCTTCCTCAACTCCAAATTGAGCTCAGGATAGCTCATTGGAAATATCTTTGTGTATAGTTATCATTTGACTCATCAAGAAAGTCATTTGGCCAACCAAGCTAGGAGAAAAATTGTTTTTCCCAAGGTCACTTCAGAGGTGCATTCGATTCTCCTAAGGCAACGATATTTTTGACATTTCTCTAAAACCATGATACCTGTGTGAAAAGTGAAGGAGGTTTTTCTTCTTTGGCATGTTGTGGACAAAACACCTCTCTCAGTTTTCCAAAATTCATCTTTTATTGCTCTGAAACATCATTTGAGTGAAACTTATCCCGATGTGTGGAACAAGGGATTTTGTCGAAATGAAGCGAAATGAAGGGGATAGGGGGCTTCTAAATTCTTGGGGAAGTTTTTGGAAGTAGGGAGGAATGTTAGGAAGCAGAGGAAAGTGGAATCGCGGAGATCAAGTGAGGGGAAGGGGTCCACACGGGCAAAAAACAGGCCTAGCCTAGAAAATTGCCAAGTTGTGGCAAGAAACTAGGGATTGTGCAAAAATGAGGAATTTGGGGGATCTCAGTGATGGGAAGTGTTTGATAAGGTACATGAAAGATAGGGGAAGGTGTATGAACATCTGGATATAATTTTTGCTAATGATTTGACCATCCAAGAGAAATTACCTCCAAAACCCTAAAGAGGGAAATGACTTTGCCTTGGCGCATCTGAAGCATGAACAAGGTGTAAAATGACTCATTAGACACTGACATGATAATGAAAACCCTATGAATGATGATGGACTCAGCCGAATGATGACATGGACCGACATTTGGACAACTTTAGAAGGAGTGAAAGCACACCCTAGACCTAATGCCTTGTGACCAAAATTTGCTTGAAGACTCTTTGAAATGACAAAATTTGACCTGGACACTCTGAGACCACTTTGTAAGAGCATATTTGATCACTGGAGGAAGGCTGGAAATATTGACACTAACACAACCATACCAAATTAATTAATGTTGAATAAGAACATATTGGTACTACTACAAATAGTTTTTTTACATATGAAAAACTCTTCTAAAAAACACCATTTTTAGTGTTTTGTCTGTAAAAGAATTGTAAGCACATATTCTAGATTTTTTAAAAATTGTCCCTTAAGAAGTCTTAACGTATATATATTTATATACATATGAGTATGACATTAACTAAATATGGAAACCTAAATATCCACATCAATAAGTGGAACCTATGTGAATAGGATTTTCCCAATCTATTTAAATTTGCCATTGCAGTAAGCAATGTAGTTGATCTCCCACTTTGAGAAGAGTAGTTGATGTACATCCCATCTTTGAGAGAGCATTAACAATACCACTATGTTCCCTATATATAAGAGAAAAATTCACCCAACCGAAATGACCAAGCAACATCCTAATTCTTTAATCTAGTTAATGAGTATGGGAGGATAAAAAGAAGGCTTTTTATTCGCCCATTCAGTAGTAGCTTTTGAATCCCCGGATGAATCCAATGTCTCAATAGATAACAATTTTGCACGATATAATTCTCCCTAAAGAGGAATGATATTTGCTTGAGTGTTTGTGCATGAATCACTATTCCAATAAAATTGATAATACAAACCTAGTTTTATCACAATGTAAGCCCCACTATCAAATATGTTTTAATTTGTTGTCGCATCAAAGAAACCCACTGGATATCTACTCCAGATATTCACTTGTTGAATACATCTCAATGTTCCCTTATAGTCCACAGGGCCAATCTTATTAAAATATGCACATTTTTTATACAAATTTTGTTGATGTCCAAAGGAATTCCTCCAAATGCCGAGAATATATAAAATGAAAGTGTTCTATATTCCTTGAATCCTGACTTCCAATACCTCAAACATGCTTCTACAAATGTTCTATCCCAATCATCGATTGTGTTTAATATGTTCGCCAATCCAATCCAAATGGAGACTGCATTAGGAAACTTAAGAAAGAGTTGAGAAACATCCTCATTTTCAGCCTCACACATTACATGTCTACCCAAACCCATGAATCATCTCCTACATAAATTATCCCATGTTAAAATATTATTCTCTCAGACCAGCTACCCAAAACATTTGAGCTTTAGAGGAAGTTCCATTTCCATATTTTTCTAAACCACCATCTTTCCTTATATCACGAATGTGTTAGAGTAATATATATATATATATATTATATATAATAATATAATATATAGGTCTCCCTAGCAGTGATTTGTCCTGACTCTACTTTCCCATGTTTAGATGTCTTCCTTTTCCTTCCCATGTGATAGTTGGCCCCTTCAATGTCCTACTATATAACCCAAGCCCAAGATTCTTTCGGTTGCTTCCCTTTCTTCTTCTTGAAAACCCCATGATCCCAAGGTATACAGTATCCCAGGCTTTCCTCTCTTTTCCGAGAAGTAGAGTTCCTCTTTTCTTATTGATCCCCTTTAATTCTAACTCGATTTCCTTTATACCATGACCCACATCCTCCTTCTCTATATTCAATGCGTAATTGACTCGTGAAATCCCCATCTGCATAATTCAATGTTCTTTGTTTAAAGGTTTAATCCACAACTTGTATGAACATCGTAGGGTCCACTTCAATTAGGTCGGGAGGTCAAAACTAACCCAGTTTGCCCTCTTTACTTACTCTTATTTCGACCCCTTCGTAGCCCAACTTACTCACTACCATTTAAGTTGATCGCTTTGACCAGGTTTCACCCCCTACTGAAGGTCGATTGATTGTCGCTTATACATGTTTGTGGAAACAAACATGGAGCTCAACTTTGGCATTGACAACGATCACAACTAATTGTATACCTCTAATATGAGTTCTCTCTCCAACCAAGGTTGGTCATCACCATAACTCTACGAACATCCTAGCATTATTTTACTTTGAAACATTGATCACTACTATATTAATCAAATAATGTTACATATAAATACATGTAGTGTTGTCTCAAGATAGGTAGACTATCTTTGACACACAATCACTTTGTTGAGAGAATATCTCAACCACACGCCAATATAGGAAACATCTAGATCTAAAAAACTCCTAAGGAATAGGAACAGACTCCTTTACATAAAACGAATCACAACTAATACAAGTTGGAATCATATTTCGAAGTTGCTACTTGTCTCAATATCAATATGCAAAGTCTAGTTGTGGTCCTGATGTTTACAAATATGATAAAAAAGAATATGTCGATGTCCATATAAAGGAACAACCATCTATCATAATGCATGAGTGCCTAACCGCTGCAACCGCCAATCTACTAGGATGTCCTTCGTATACATGGTTTAGTCAACCATTATCTACTTAATTGTACTTGTATCTGTAAATCCCAATTCATCATCATCATCATGGGTTTTCTTGGATTACGCATAACGATGCTCTGCGTTTTATCGGCTTACCCTAAACCATGCCCAGGGTTTTGTCGACTTACCTTAAACCATGCATACAAAAATCTCTGTCCAATTCACTCTCACACGTGGTTTCTGGCTTACCACAAACTTGCACTTACATAGTGGTTTTAAAATTACCAAAAACTTTGTGGGGGTACACATGCCTCATCAGGCTTACATTACACACTCCAACTCATGGAGTTACCAGGCACGTACTTTAGAAAGACCACTACAAAACACCATAGATGCTTACAATTAAGACGTGTGACTCATGATACAATATGGTAGTGAGTCTATCCCACAAAATCACACTAACTCACACAAACCTTCACTTGGGGGTCCATCATCCTTTGATCTCAAATACAACTTCTTTGATGCCATCTTCACTATCAAGTATTTAATACATCTGGTAGTCAATATTTCTTGCCAACAAGCTATTGTCGGAATGGCCAAAATTGTGAGAATAGTTGGCCAGAATAAATTCCACAACAATAAGCATCCAATTCATCCCATTCTTTCACCAAACATATATCAATACAATTTCACATGACTTGATACACTCCAACCATTCATTTTGACCAGACATAATTATGACCAAGAGATACCACCATAGAATGAAGGTTGACTTTCATATGCCATGGTTTTTGAAAAATAAAATAAAATTTGAATGACAAGCAGCATAAAAAAAAAGGTAGAAGAAATTTGGCTAAACGATCCAAAAATACCATAGAAGCCAGTTCTAAGCAGCTACAAGCATGACTCTTCATAGATCCCTCACTTTGATTAAAACATGTGCAACAATCCCCCTGATCTCACTGTTGGGGTCGCGATTGTCGTTACACCAAAACCCACAGGTGTTAGTATACAGACACATTGCTAGATTTAAGCACATGCCACGAAACACACGAGAAGCGTTGACCTTCTACGCCACCATTAATGGGGAGCCAACAATCTCCCCCACCCAAACGCGAGCCCAGTGTGTTTCGAACTCGAGACCTCTGGCTCTGATAGATAACAGGCTTGGGCCTTGGCTTGCACAGTGGATATTCGACCCTAGCTCTGATACCACTTGTTGGAGTCATGATTGCCGTTACACTAAAACCCGCAGGTGTTAGTAAACAGACACATCACTAGATTTAAGCACATGCCACGAAACACACGGGGAGCGTTGACCTTCTACACCGCCATTAACGGGGAGCCAACACTAGCTACACCACAAAAAGGACCTTTCCTCTCTGTCAACAGTAGCTCTCTTCAATCAACCGATCTCAAGAATTGAATACAAACACGCTTGAACAAATTCTAGCAAGCTTCCAAGCATCAAGGGAATTCCGGTTGCAGAATTTTCAACCGTCGAGTGATGACACGACTCAAAGAAGCCCCCACTGAACCTGTTTCCCATAAAAAACAAAAGGGAGTCTCTGTTAGGTCCCTATAATGCTAGTGATTACCCCATTATTATTGTATTTGTATCCCTTATTAATATTGTTGTGCCCCTATTGTCCCTATATTGTTATTATTGTGGCCCATAGAATCCCTCTATTGTTATTTTTGTACCTCTATATTATTATTGTTAGGTCGGCTGGGTGATATTGTGACTCCTTAGACTCCTATATATAAAAAGGAGGTTTTGTCCTTTGAATCATCAAAGAATCATTCATTTGTGTAATGTAAAGGAGGTTTCCCCCTCAAAGAGGCTGAATTCTAAGGCGTTGATCTATATTTTCTATCTTTTTGTGAGCTGGTTTCATAACATTTGGTATCAGAGCTTTGGATTCTAGGGTTTCGCTGCTCCAAATAGGTCATCGTGGAACTTTCACTATAACTTTTCTTCTGCGACGTTTCAGAAGCGAAAAAAAAAACACATTTGAGAAAAGATCGCAATTAACTGCGGGTCCAAATTTCAGAGCTATTCGCGCTAAATTTGCGGAGATATGATCTGAGGAAGTTGGTCTTTTTACAGGCTCCTGAATTACATTCCAGTAGGTGACCTGGGAAAAATCGTCATAACTTTCTCTTTGAGCATCAGATTGAACTTTCGTCAGAAGGTAAAGAAAGAGGACGAACTGTAGTTTCTTGTATATATTTTTAAGACCCAAAGGTCGAAACAATGACACGTGGCACGTCTTACAAGTTCACTCTACTGAACTAGTCTATAATCAGGTCACTATGGGATATTTGGCATAACTCTTCCTTCGAGAATCCAATTTGGATCACACTGGTGGCATTGGAAAGAGGACACAGAGAACTTAAAGATCCGAAAGTACAGAGTTACAGTGGTTTCAAGATCGAGCTCCTAAAGTCAAGAAAAAGCAAGATGAGGAAGTTTGATGGCAAGGATCTAGTAAATTGGATACTTCAGATGGAGCAATATTTTGATCTACATGGTGTACCACTGTTACAAAAGGTATGTATTGCATCTTCATATTTAGATCCGGATCAATTTTTATGGTATACATGGCTTTGTTCTTGTAAACAACTTGTTACATGGTCAATTTCATGGAGGAAATGATAGCACATTATGAGAATATAAAGAGCAACACCTTCTTTAGAGAAACACCACAACAATTGGAAGAGTTAAAGGGCTTTGTTACAAAGTGGAAAGTATAATTACGGCAAAAAGGAAGTATACCTCTAAAAACTATAATAATGGAAGTGTTGTTTCTCCTAGCCTTCCACAATCTACAAGGGTTACACCACAACAATTGGAAGAAAAAAGAGAAAAAGGGCTTTGTTACAATTGTGATAGCAAATGCAGTAAATGTCATAAGTGTGCTGAGAAGAAATTATTTAAAGAGGAGGAAGAAAATGATCAACAAACATCAAAAGAAGAGGTTATACGCCAGGACCCAACTCCAGAGAAAGACGAAATGAATCTAACCATATCTTGTAAATAATTGGCAAGAATTACCACTTTGAGACTCCCAAAGGTCTCCGACCTATTCGTGATCATGATCACGCTATTCATCTGATTCCAGGAAGTGTTCCTCCAAACATCAGGCCTTACATATATCCCTTTGCCCAAAAGAGTGAAATTGAATGTATGGTTGCAGAAATGTTAGAGGCTGGTATAATTCAACCTAATCAAAGTTCTTTCTCTACTCCAATAGTATTGGTGCACAAGAAGGATGGATCATGGCACATGTGTCTAGATTATAGAGAGCTCAACAAGCTCACTATTAAAGATAAATTTCCCATTCCTCTCATTGATGAATTATTGAATGAATTGCATGGAGAAATTTACTTCAACAAGTTGGACCTTCATCCAGGATATCATCAAATCAGAATGAAGGTTGAAGACATTCTGAAAACAACATTTTGAACTCATGAGGGTCATTATGAATTTTGGTCATGCCTTTTGGCCTTACCAATGCACCTTCTACATTTCAAGGTTTGATGAATTCCATTTTCAAACCCTTCCTTTGAAAATTTGTGTTGATGATATACTAATCTATAGCAAGTCTTGGAAGAATCATGTTGAACATGTTGACAGGGTGCTACAACTATTGGAGGAGAAACAATTATATGCAAAAAGATCCAAATGTTTCTTTAGAGTACAAGAGGTGGAAGATCTGGGCCATATTGTATCTCATGAAGGATTTAAGGTAGACCCTAGAAAAATTAAAGCCATTAAGGAATGGAAAATCCCCACATCCATAAAGCATCTATGAGGATTTCTCGTGTTGACAGGGTATTATCGCAAGTTTGTTAAGAATTATGGGAGAATAACAGCACCTCTAACAACATTATTGAAGAAAGATGCATTTTCATGGACTTAAAGAGGCAATGTGTCAAGCACCGGTATTAGCTACACCGTACTTCACAAAAACCTTTATTGTGGAATGTGATTCTTCAAGAAATGGAATTGGTGCTTTTTTAATGCAAGATGAAAGACCCATTGCTTTTGAAAGTCGTCCAATCAAGGGAAAGTTTTTACACAAAGCTATTTATGAGAAGGAAATGTTGGCAATACTACATGCTCTTAAAAAATGGCGACCCTACCTAATGGGAAGACACTTCAAGGTAAGAACGGATCATGATAGCCTTAAATACTTTTTAGAACAAAGATTATCCTTTGAAGAGCAACAAAAGTGGGTCACAAAGATGTTGGGTTATGACTTTGAAATCATCTACAAAAAAGGAAAGAAAAATGTGGTGGCAGATACACTCTCAAGAAAGGATGAGGATGTGGAAGCATTGTTGTGCGCCATTTCTATTATCCAACCAGATTAGATAAACAAAGCAAGGGAGGAATGGAAGAATGACAAAGAAGTGCGGGCACTTATTCGAAAGTTACAACAAGATTCCAGTGCATCTGATACATTTAGCTGGCAAAATGATTCATTATGGTATAAAGATTGCTTATACCTCTGTAAGAATTCCTAGCTAAAACAAAAGATTCTTATGGAATTGCACACTTCTCCCTTAGGAGGGCACTCGGGATTTTTAAAAACTTACCATAGGGTTAAGAAGGAATTTTTTTGGGATGGCCTTAAATCAGATATTCAAAAGTTTGTGGTAGAATGTTTGGTTTGCCAACAAAATAAAGTTGAAACAATTAAGACGCCGGGTCTATTACGACCTTTATCCATTCCAAGCCAACATTGGGAGGAGGTTTCAGTGGATTTTATCACAGGTCTACCCAAGTATGAGGGAAAGAGTGTCATCATGGTGTTAGTTGACAGACTTACCAAGTATGCACACTTTTGTGCATTATCACATCCATTTAAAGCCAATACAGTTTCTACTGAATTTATGGAAACAATTCAAAAGCTACATGGAAACCCAAAGATTATTGTAAGTGAAAAAGATCCCATTTTCACTGGAATTTTTGGACATAATTATTTTCTTGTCTCGGTACTCAGTTAGCTCATAGATCATCTTATCATCCTCAATGCCATGGGAAAACTGAGATAGTAAACAAATGTTTGGAAGGATATATTCGTTGCTTTGTATCTGATAAATAGACACAATGGATCAAATGGTTTCCTCTGGCTGAATGGTGGTATAACACTTCCTTCCATGCAACAACAAAAATGACCCCATTCATGGCACTTTATGGATATCAGCCACCATCTATCACATCATATTTAAGAGAAAATTCTAATGTTCAAGCAGTGGAACATCACATCGAGCATCAACAAGAAGTCCTCCAACTCTTAAAGGATAACCTCGTGTTGGCGCAGAATAGAATGAAACAATATAGAGATCAACATCGCAATGAAAGAAGTTTTGATGTAGGTGATTGGGTATTCCTATGGCTACAACCATATAAACAAATGTCCCTCAAGCAAGGTAAGAAGGATAATAAATTATCACCAAAGTATTATGGTCCGTACAAAGTGTTCCAAAAGATTGGTACTATGGCATACAAATTGGAGCTTCCTACAGCTTCTCGAGTGCACCTAGTTTTCCATGTTTCATGTTTAAAGAAGGTTATTGGCGACAAGCTCCCAGTTCAAAAAAATATTTCTAGAACTTGACGAGGAAGGAAAAATTATATTGGAACCGGAAGCAGTCACAGAAACAAAAACTCAACCGCTACGAAATCGATCAATTTCGGAGTATCTCATCAAGTGGAAGAACTTATCCGTTGAAGATTCCACATGGGAAGATGAGAATTTCATACAGAAGCATCCAAAACTACTCAAGCGTTGGGGACAACACTTTTTTGAAGGAGAGGGGCATGTAAGGTCCCTATAATACTAGTGATTACCCCATTACTATTGTATTTGTATCCCTTATTAATATTGTTGTGCCCCTATTGTCCCCATATTATTTTTACTGTGCCCCATAGAATCCATCTATTCTTATTTTTGTGCCTTTATATTATTATTGTTAGGTTGGTTGGGTTATATTGTGACTGCTTAGACTCCTATATATAGAAAAGAGGTTTTGTCATTTTAATAATCAAAGAAACATTCATTTCTGTAATGTAAAGGAGGTTGCCCCCTCGAAGAGGCTGAATTCTAAGGCATTGATCTATCTTTTCTATCTTTTTGTGAGCTAGTTTCATAACAGTCTCAGTAATCAACCCCGACATCTCCATTGAAGGAATTTATCCGATGCGAGTATGGTAAAACCACGTCCTTGACCAAAGAAGCCTATTGAGCCTTTAATCTCTCGAAATCGCAAATTAGGAGCACACTATTATCGAAGTTGTATATAAACTTGTACAAGGAATTGGGGTCCTACCAGATGATCATCTGGTCCCACCCATGTTACCTCTTCTAGTAGGGTTTCCTCTCCCACTATAGGACCAGTTCCCCCTGCATTTCCTCGTCGTTGTACGATTACTCATCGCCCATTAACTTTCTGCATGGGGGTTAACAACAAGGTTGAGAGAGGAGAAGAGGGGCACATAGAAGAGATCAGTGTGGTTCCGATCGAGGGTTCTAATAATGGAGGAATTGCTTATCTCTTTGGAGTATATGGAAGGCCTTATCAACAATCTCAACTATGCCAAGGACCTGGATTTCCTAAGGATCTATAGTGAATGGAATGAAATTTGAATATTGTGTCCCTCGAAAAGAAAATTTGTTTGAAAAAAATGATTTGTTCCAAAATCACTCCAAATGGGTGCCGACTTTTCAATAATTTCGGAATGTACTGCAAAAAATATTTATCAAAACACTTTGACGGTATTCATGCAGCAGCAACATCGAAAACACTCCTCTTGCACACAGCTCAACTGGATTCGTCTCGAATAAGTTCCATAGGAATTTGAATAGATTGATCCTTTCCCAAACATTGAATCCATCCACGTTGTGCCATCATCGACCCGGCTTTGCTCCAATCTGCCAAAATTCACAATATTTTCTATCTCTAAACACTCCCATAATTGGCAAGCATGTGATCTCTTTCATGCACAACGCAAACACAACAAGTATGCAACACAAACTCAACCTTCATGCACCAGCCACAATGGTTGTCAAAATATTTTGATCTAAGCAACAAGATTCCTTGTCAACGTGAAATGGTTGTTAAAATATGAGAAACAACAGCCTTACTCCCATCCAATGGTTCACACAAATATACAAATTCCAATTTATTATAAGATTGATTGTGAAATGACTCTGTTGCTGGCCGATTTCCACTATCTTAATGTTAACAAAACCAGCGTAGCCAAACTCTTCCAAAGTCTTGAGAAAAGCACACAACGTTTCATCATCATACATAGGAATGAATCCTCACGCTGTGATTAAAATGATGGATAAACAAAACACTAAAAAATATAAATATATTATGTTATTTCCTCTGCCCACGAGGGGCCAAGGCCCAGGCCACGATGGGCTTTGATACCAATTTGAAACGTTGATCACTACTACATTAATCAAATAATGTTACATATAAATACATGTAGTGTTGTCTGAATATAAGTAAACTATCTTGGACACACAATCACTTGGTTGAGAGAATATCTCAAGCACACACCAATCTAGGAAACATCTAGATCTAAACAACTCTTAAGGAATAAGAAAAGACTCCTTTACATAAAATGAATCACAACTTAGACAAGTAAAAATTATATTTCCAAGTTTCTAACACTTGGTCTCTTATCAAAACCACTCTCCTGAGAACATTTCATAGTCCCTTTACACTTCTGACTTCAGACCAGGCATTTCCACAACATTTTGTAGTTTCGGGGGTCCACTCTATCGCAGAGTCAATGCTAATGCATACAACGATAATATTTGAAACCTTTAGGTGATCTCACCTCTCTTAACTAGATAATGACCATGTACAGCGATTTGATGAAAGCATACATAGTCCCTTCACTTGATTCCCTTCTCGCATATATTTACAAACATGAAATGAAGGGATTGTTCTGCCTAAATATTAAACTTACAAAGCCATATTTTACAAAGAGATTATGCAAATAATTTACGCACAGATGCCTAGATGTGATGTAACCAACTCACAAAATAAGATAATATATAGATAAACGACTTCAAAATAAGCCTCTTTGATGGGTCAACCTCCTTTACATTACACAAATGAATAATTCTTGGATGATTCAAATGACAAAACCTCCTTTCTATATATAGGAGTCTAAGCGGTCACAATATAATCACAACCGACATAACAATAATAATGTAAGGGCACAACAATAAGAATAGAGGGCTTTTATGGGGCACAACAATAACAATAAGGGGGCTACACTAATAACAATAAGAGAATACACTAGTGTTATAGGGACCTAACATGCCCCTCTCCTTCGAAAAATTGTTGTCCTCAATGCTTGAGTAGTTCTAGATGCTTGTGTATAAAATTATCATCCTCCCATGTGGAATCTTCTGTGGGTAAGGTCTTCCGCTTGATGAGATACTCTGAAATTGATCGATTTCATAGTTGTCGAGTTCTTGCTTCCGTGACTGCTTCAGGTTCCAATATGGGTTTTACTACCTCATCAAGTTCTGGAAAATATTTTTTGAATTGGGAGTTTGTCACTTATAACCTTGTTTAAGCATGAAACATGCAAAACTAGGTACACTCAAGAATATGTAGGAAGATCCAATTTGAATGCCATAGTACTAATCTTTTACAGCACCTTGTAAGGACCATAAAAACTTGGTGATAATTTATCATCCTTCTTAGCTTGCTTGAGCGACATTTGTTTGTATGGTTGTAGCCATAAATATACCCAGTTTCCTAAATCAAAACGTTTTTCGCTGCGATGTTGATCTTCCTGTTGTTTCATTCTATTCTACGCCAAAGTGAGGTTATCCTTTAAGATTTGGAGAACTTTATGTTGATGCTTGATGTGATCTTCCACTGCTTGAACCTTAGAATTTTCTCTTAAAGATGATGTGATGGATGGTTGATGATATCCATAAAGTGCCATAAATGGGGTCATTTTTGTTGCAGTATAGAAGGAAGTGTTACACCACCATTCAGCCAAAGGTAACCACTTTACCCATTATGTCTATTTATCAAATACAAAGCAACAGAAATATCCTTTCAAACATTTGTTCACTATCTGAGTTTTCCCTTTTGATTGAGGATGATAAGATGAGCTATGAGCTAATTGAGTACCTATACAAGAAAATAATTCCGTCCAAAAATTTCATGCAAAAATAGGATCTTTGTCGCTTACAATAATATTTAGGTTTCCATGTAGCATTTGAATTGTTTCCATAAATGCGGTAGCAATTGTACTGGCTTTAAATGTGTGAGATAACGCACTAAAGTGTGCATACTTGGTAAGTCTATCAACTACCACCGTGATGACACTCTTTCCTTCCCACTTGGGTAAACCTGTGATAAAATCCATTAAAACCTCCTCTGAACGTTGACTTGGAATGGATAAAGGTTGTAATAGACCCAAGGTATTAATTGTCTCAAATTTATTTTGTTGGAAAAACAAACATTGTACCACAAACTTTTGAATATTAGATTTAAGGCCATCCCAAAAAAAATCCTTCTTAACCCTGTGGTAAGTTTTTAAAAATCTTGAGTACCCTCCTGAGAGAGAGGTGTGAAATTCCAGAAGAATCTCTTGTTTGAGCTGGGAATTCTTACAAAGGTATAAGCGATCTTTCTACCATAATGAATCATTGTTTGAGCTAAATGTATCATATGTACTAGGATCTTGCTACAACTTTTGAATGAGTGCCCACACTTCTTTGTCATTCTTCCATTCATCCCTTGCTTCAGTTATCCAATCTGGTTGAATAATAGAAATTGCACAAAGAAATGCTTCCACATCCTCATCCTTTCTTGAAAGTGCATCTGCAACAACATTTTTCTTCCCTTTTTTGTAGAGGATTTCAAAGTCATAACCCAACATCTTTGTGACCCATTTTTTTTGTTCTTCTAAAGATAACCTTTGTTGTAAAAATAATTTAAGACTATCATGATATGTTTTTACCTTTAAGTGCCTTCCCATATGTAAGGTTGCCATTTCTTAAGTGAATCTAGTATTGCCAACATTCGCTCTCATAAATAGCTTTGCGTAAATACTTTCCTTTGATTGGAGGATTTTCAAAAGCAATGGGTCTTCCTTCTTTCATTAAAACAACACCAATTCCATTTCTTAAGGCATCACATTCCACAATAAAGGTTTTTGTTAAGTCTGGCATAGCTAAGGCCAGTGCTTGGTACATTGCTTATTTAAGATACTCAAAGGCCTTAGCTACTTATGAAGTCCAAGAAAATGCATCTTTCTTCAGTAATGTTGTTATAGGTGATGCTATTCTCCCATAATTCTTAACAAACTTGCAATAATACCCTGTCAACCTGAGAAATCATCGCAAATGCTTTATGGATGTGGGTATTTTCCATTCCTTAATAGCTTTAATTTTGTTATAGTCTACCTTAAAACCCTCATGAGATACAATATGACCCAGATATTCCACCTCATATACTCCAAATAAATATTTGGAGGTTTTTTCGTATAATTGTTTCTCCTCCAATAGCTTGAGCACCCTGTCAACATGGTCAACATGATCCTTCCAAGACTCGTATATTAATATATCATCAAAAAATACTAACACATATTCTCTAAGGGTGGGTTTGAAAATGGAATTCATCAAGCCCTAAAATGTAGAAGATGCTTTGGTAAGACCAAAAGGCATGACCAAAAATTCATAATGACCTTCATGAGTTGTAAATGTTATTTTCAGAACATCTTCAGTCTTCATTCTTATTTGATGATATCCTGAACGAAGATCCAACCTGGTGAAGTAAATTTCTCCTTGTAATTCATCCAATAATTCATCAATGACAGGAATGGGAAATTTATCTTTAATAGTGAGGTTGTTGAGCTTCCTATAATCCAAACACATCTGCCATGATCCATCATTATTATGCACCAATACTACTGGAGCAGAGAAATAACTTTGACTAAGTTGAATTATACCAGCCTCTAACATTTATGCAACCATACATTCAATTTCACTCTTTTGGGCACAGGGATATTTGTAAGGCCTGATGCTTGGAGGAGTACTTCCTGGAATCAAATGAATAGCATGATCATGAACACAAAAAGGTGGGAGGCCTTTGGGAGTCTCAAACAACTTAGAATGATTGTCCAAGGCTTTTTCGAGATCTGGAGAAATAGATAATTTTGATGTTTAAACCCCTAGTTTTCCTTTCTTTAGAAGTTTTGTCATGCTATTAGAGCTAATTATTTTTCATGGTTTCCCTGTGATACCCCTTAATTCAAATTCATTTCCTTCTCAGAAAAGTTTCAAGAAAAGTTCTTTAAAATTGAAAGCTATCGTCCCCAAAGATTATAACCATTGGACTCTTAGTACAACATCAGCACCACCCATTGGAATGGAAATCATTGGACTATTCAATACATATTCCCCCATGGTTCACATGATAATATGACACTTTCCAGAGCAATTTATAGTTCCTCCATTTGCAACCATCACTTGGCACTCCAGTGTTGTATATAGGAAGCAACTCAATTCCTTGCCTATCTTACAATGAATAAAATTATGGGTACTACCTGAGTCAAGCAACACTATTACCCTTTTTTTTTCTTGATATATCCTTCTATCTTGAGAGTTTGAGGAGTGGTAATTCCTACCAATCCATTACAAGATATGGTCAGATTCATTTCTTCTTTCTCTAGGGTTGGTTCCTCATTTATATACTCCTCTTTTGATATTTCTTGCTCCTTCTTCCTCCTCTTCATAATCTATGTTGAATAATTTCTTCTTAGCACACTTATGAAATTTAGTGTATTCGTTATCACAACTATAACAAATCCCTTTTTATCTTTTTTCCTCCAATTATTGTGGTGTCAACCTTGTAGGTTCTGGAAGACTAGGAGTAGCAAAACTTCCATCTGTATAGTTGTGAGTGGCGAACTTCCTTGTTGCCATAATTTTTCTTTCAGCTTTTCTTGCCCCCCTGAATGCCTTATCCAATGAATCAAGTTCCCAAAGGTGAACCTCATGTTGGATGTTATCTTTTAAAGTCCCTATGAAGACATTAATCCTATTCCCCTCTGGAATATCAATTACCCTAATATTCAATTTTTGGAAGTTTTCAATATACTCTACCATTGAACCCTTTTGTTTGAGATTTATCAATTCGCTAAAGAAGGTGTTACTCTTTGTATCTTCATAATGTGTTATCATTTCCTCCGTAAAAATTGACAAGGTGTCAAGTGGTTTAAAAGAACAAATCCATCTATACCATACAAATTGATTGGTTCTAAATATAAAGATACAATACATACCTTTTGTGAGGGCTGCACATCATGTAAATCAAAATATTGCTCCATCTGTAGTATCCAAGTTACCGAATCCTTGCCATCAAACTTCCTCATATCTATATTTTGAATGTGGTGGTTCTTAAACCCCCCATTGGAGTCTTTAAAGTCGTAATTGATATTCATTTTGTCTTCATCATGATTTTCATGGATTGTCTTGTCAACACTCGGATGCCTTTATTCTAGCAAGTTTGCCAAACCTTCCTTCAACCCATTTATCTTGACATTCATCATTTTCTTCCATGTTTACTTTTAAACTATCCATCTTAGCTTCCATTCCATTCTTCAAACCATCCAATTTAGCTTCTGTTACTTTTTATGAGAGTGAAATTTGTTGCACTTGGTCACGTAATTTTGATATATCATGTTTCATTTCCTCCTCTTCTTAATGAGTCATAGTAGAGATTATGGGTCACTTACTAGGTGTTTCTATTTTTTTTCTTCGAGGTATCAATTAATGACAATTACGTTTCACTATGCCCTTTGAATCACTTTAAACTAATTTTTCAAACCAAACTTATCCAAATTTTTAAAAAGACTACACACATTTTTTTTCGCTTTGTAGGAGCTCTATATTGAATACGATGTATCTCTGTAATTTCAGATCTTCAAGGTCTAAATTTTCATCTTGTTGTCTCCCTCTATGTCCTCTTTCCAACCCCATAGGGCTGATCGAGATTGGATTCTCCAAGAAAGAGTTATGTCAAATCTCCCACGATGACCTAATTATAGTAGAGCGAAATTGTACGAAGTGCCACATGTCACTGTTTCGGCCTTCGGCCCTGAAAACGATACCCAATAAAATACTTTCCATCCTCTTTTGTCACTTGTTATGAAATTTCAATCTGATGCTCAAAGAGAAAGTTATGATGATTTTCCCAATCTCACCTGTTTGAGATCGAATTCTGGTGCCTCCAACAACCCTACATTCCTGAACCCGTATCTTCGAAACTATAACAAAAAAAGATCTGAAATTCGGTCACAACGTTCATTAAGATTTAGGCTCAAATGGGTTTTAATTGCAACATATGAAGCTTCGTAGAAAACAATAGCAAAAATCCCACGATGGCGTGTTTGAAGCAGCGAGACTGTACAATCTAAAGCTCTAATTCAAAATGTTATGCGACCAGCTCACAAAATAGAAGAAGAGATATATAAACAACTTTAAAATAAGCCTCTTTGAGGGTGAAATACCTTTACATTACATAAATGAATAATTCTTGGATGATTCAAATGATAAAACCTTTGTTCCATGTATAGGAGTCTAAGGGGTCACAATATAATCAAAGCTGACATAACAATAATAATGTAAGGGCACAACAGTAATAATAGTGGGGTTCTATGGGGCACAAAAATAACAATAAGGGGGTTAAACTAATAACAATGAAGGAATACACTAGTATTATAGGGACCTAACACTAGAGGTGACTCAAAGAAAATTCATATTAGTTGTCAATCCAACAATATATACAAAGAAACGTACAGGCATCCTGCCTGAAACCTACTCCCGTAAATGAACACAGGGCTACTCCTCCTATCCTACACACCCATCCTATAAAATAGTACTGGTTCAAGAAAACATCTCTACAAACAAAGAGAAATGGGACATTTGTCCAATAGACCAAACCTACCAAATTCCTAATCCTACACTTGTTACATTGGTAAAGGTCCATTTGTCAGCCACTAAAATAACCTAACAACTTAACATAATAACTAACATTATTACAATGAACCACCTGAATATATTAACAAAAAATATTCCTACTACAATTTCCTAAAATATTTTTCTAGAATCTACACGGCTCCATTTGGGCCTTTAACAAAATGATTTCCCTAAGGTAATGCTGCTACATCACCATGTAAAATTAAGATTTAAACTTAGTGTGTATAAGATATTTTAAGGGAAAATACTTTTCATGTGTTATAAAGGTGGAAAACTCATTCATCCCAATGGGTTTTGGTAGGATTCGTTAATATTTAACAACACTTATTTTCTTCGTTACATCCCAATGGTTTTTGAGAATTGACCAATGCCCAGTTTCACTATTGAGTTCATGAGAATCAATTAATATTTTAACGATATTTATTTTCTTCTTTACAATTGTAAAAAAGAAAGGTATTTTTGAAGATAACCTCCTTTTAATATCTTTATTTTCTTTTAACCTGTAATTACTATTATGGCACCATATTTTCTTCCTAAATTTTGATGTAATGATATTTTTAATAGTATTCTTATTTTAGAATATTATCTCTTACTTTATTCTTCAATGGTTTAAATAAGTTGAATATTGTTTGGAAATATTTAGTAAATGGTTTAATAAATATTATGGATTACTTATTTCTAAATTTATTCCATTTTATTTGCACGCCTCTTTGTATTATTTACTAACAATTTTTAATTCATTTTATATCTTTTGTTATACAAAACAATTTAAAGGATGTTTTAAGACTTTTATGCCTTCATTAACCATGAATTTTTACACATCTTAATTAAATAATGAAAACTAAATTTATACGCTTAAATCATGTCATGATGATCAATATCCACTAAGATCGACATCATCTATCGAAACTTAGGAAGGTAAGGGATTATTTGAAATTTTATAGAATTTTATTTCTATTCTTGAAAAACATTACGAGAAGTGTTCCAATGTCAGCGTAGTTTTATTGAATTAAAAGGTCAAGGAGGTTGGTAATGTGACAAATATTTTGAAATTTAGATCTAACGTGATGTTGTTGCAGCTACAACCGCCCTCCAAAATTTTGGCCTACACCCAATTTCGAAGCCTCCCTTGAGAGTTTCACTTGATGACTGCACACACTCGGGTTCACTCCATGAGCCCGTATGAGTCTTTGCATCCGCCTTGCTTATTCATTCTATCCAAGTTTTTGCATGTTGATATCAAAGTCTTGCTTACGACCATGTTATGGTCATGCTCAAGGTCTTCACTTCATCTATACATGTTGTGTTTGGTATGAAAGCATCTTTCGCACTCGCACACGAAGTCACACTCATTATCACGCAAGCGTCATCACGACTGATAAACGATCAATCACAAGTGTCGCGCTTGTCGCTCACACCATCGGTTAGTCTTGTTGAGCATGTGTGTCTAGATGGTTTCAGTCGTCTAATCGTCAAGTCATGTTGGTGTTTGTTTGCAAGATCACATGTGCATCTTTCACTCATTCACACACTTAGTCATTTTATTGAAGTTTCACCAACCGGACTCCCCTCTGACAGTCGGACCATCAGTCTGCCATCGACTCGATCGACTGTCAACCAGAACAACGCGAAAGCACCAAGCAAGTCATTGGTGAACCTGTCGTGTTTGTGCTGAACAGGAGCAACGTGCCAAAGCAACATCAAGAGAATCAACGACCATCGAAGACTTCGCGCACTTTGCCATGTGGAGAAGAAGTTGTAACACACCATGAAGACATCCATCACCCAGCAGCACTGCAGCTCGACATGCACTCCAGCAATAACACAAATGTACCAGCACTGTCATGTTGAGTCATGTCATGAGCTATGTTGTCAACATCTCCATTGTGGGCCATGTTGTCAAATCAATGTAATGTAACGTGCAAATCCAAGAGACCCACTTGTTGTACAAAGAGTCATGTAAATTTGAAAAGTCATGGAAAGCAAACAGTCATGAGGGTAGTCGAACAGCCACAAGAGTCAGTTTCACCCTTGGCTATAAATACCCCCTCATTTGTACGTGCAAAAAACTTTTTCACCTCATTTCCTCCAACATACCCAAGAGTGTCTGTTATCTTTTCTTTGAGGAGTAAGCAATAGCTCCAATCCTACTCACACAGGGTTAGTGATGTATGGTATAACGATGTGTCTTGGAACTTTCGCTTAATTTAGAATCTTGCTAACAAGCCAACATGTTATGAAACATGTATTGTATATGTTGTAAGACTAATCTTTAACAATTGTAATGCATGTTGCTTGAACCTGTGTTTAACACTTGAACTGATTCACTTGTTGTAATACACATATGTTAATGAAAATGTGTTGTATATGCTATTAACACTGTCTCACCCGTGTAGACTACTCTCCCAGACGTCAGACAGACCTTTCACATGAAACTTGCTTTAACAACCATTGTACTCGCACCGACTAATCCGCTGAGTGTTATACATGTTATCTTCCCTTGTGTGTTGTGACTGCCACATCCATGTGGATTGTTCTGCCAAAAGCTGCGCATGTCCTATTATGTTGTGTGTTCCTAGCGAAGTTGGGACTTCTCCCAACCGACTTGGGACCCACTTCCACCCTCTCCCTCTATGGTGAAAGAACCATTGACACAAGTGACACTTACACTCACCAAGCACGCAAACCTCACTTCTCAGAAGACAAAGCAGACCACTCCCCTACACTGACAAGTAATATTTGAGGAAAATCTTTAAGATAATGGCAACCGAGCCATCTAACGAATGGGACTCGTACACCAAACGATGTGAGGTCTAGTTGGGACTTCATACCGAGGAGATCCCCTGATGTTGGCGGGTCCAACATCGTCAACATATGAGTATAATTTGGACAATCTAAAAAAATGTTTTTCATTTTCAACCCTCTTAGTGTCATAAAGGTGACTAACTCTTTCATCCTATGGTGTTTTAGGAATTGACCAACTACTAGTTTCACTAAGAAGATCATGATTTTTATTTTGTATTTTAGTGGTATTTACCTTCTTGTTTACACTAGTCAAACCAAAGAGATGTTTTCTTTTTATTTTCAATATTTGGGTTGACCACCTCCATATAAATATATTAGTTTCATCTTTTCCTCTAACACTTTGTCATGTAGAATTTCTCCTTAAAATTTGATATAATAATATTTTTATTATTATTCTTATTTTGCAAAATGATCTCCTCTTTTATACCCCAATGGTGTAGCCAACGTTGAGCATCCTTATGCCATCCCCATTTGAGTTGATGGTGGTGGTTTGGGCTAGAGTTAGAAGCAATTTTAGAAAACCTCTTGTCTTCCATGTTATCTAACTTCATCTTATACATAAGATATCTTATTATATAAATTCTTTCAATGGGGGGAAGGCTTGCTTCAATCAAGAGGGTAGGATGGGGTGTATTACCTTCAATATTTGATTGTAGGTTTTAAACCACTTTTGGATGTGTTCTATCTTCCTTCATGACTCTTAGGAAATACTACAACCCCAAACCTCACATCCATATAAAATAATAGGAGTCACAAAAAATTTAAAGATGAATTTATTTTTATCCCATATCCAAAAATTTGTCGATTTAGCATTATTTTCAAGCCCACAATAAGTTTTTTATTATTAGTTTATTCTTTTCTCAATGCTATAATTCCATTTGAGCTTGTGATGGATATTGGCTCTAATATATTTGTATGAAGGAACTTCCTCCAAGTTGTTATCATATAGGAAAGTATCATATCTCATCTTTTTGGATTTAATTATCATGACTTTTCTTTTGTCAATATTGATGGCCATACCCATCCTGGAACAGAACTCTTGAAGGATTCCAAATTGCTTTCACATATTTTAATGGGTTCTTGCCCAAAGAGCAATATCATCAGCATAAAGGAGAAAATTTGCGATTATACCAACAAGCATGGGGGGCACACAACTGCATGTTCCAAACACTCTTATAGCTTATCAATGTATTTAATAAGGGTATGGGATAAGGAATACCCTTGCTAGGCCCCACTATTGCAGTTAATTTCTTCCGACCAACCCTCGCTAGTTCAAAACTTGGTAATAATATTCACATACAACATTGTCACATCAATATTCAACTCGAAAGGAACTGTTATCTTTTCTAGCCTCTTCCACAAGTTTATCAAGGGAATGGTGCCAAAAACTTTCTTAATGTCAACAAAACAGCAAATGAGATAATTTCTATCATTATGCACACCTCTATAGTTATAATAAGAATAACAAGGGGTAATAATTCAATGATATCATCTAAATCCAACTTGGCCCATAGCTCTTTTATCATGTCTTTCTAGCCATAGGTTAAAATCTTCCTTTCCAAAATAATTATGTAAAACTTGTATAAAATATGGATAATCACACTGGTCTTATATTAAGAGGGAATTATTTTATTCATACTTTTAAATATACATAAAATGAGTCTTTATGTCCAGGGCTTAGGGAAGCTTTGCTTCACTACCAAATGTGTAGGTGAGAGATGAGGATAGGGCCTCCTATTTTAAAAATTTCAACTCGATAGCATTCAAGGTCCTTAGTTTTCCCAGTTGCAAGTTGCTTAACCCCAAACTCAATGTCTTCCAAATAAACGATTTCATGAATGGTGTCCATGGTGTTAGTAGATTCATAAATATTTTTAAAGTAGGAATTTTGGTTCTACAATGGAATCAAATTATTTCCTTTAGTTTTACAAATTATAATTTTCCTCCCAAGCTTCCTAGGATATGATTTAAATAAGTGCAACAAATGCTCTTCCTTTATATTTATATAACACTTTTCTCGATTTTAATCAAAGCTTTGTATGTATTGATCTTGTCAAGCCTTAAAGGTTCATTAAAAGCATTCCTACCTGTTTTTCTAGCAGTTCTACAATCATTATCATGCCAATGGATGGTTGTTCTACTATTCTTCTTACATGCCACCTTGATAAATAACTTGTTAATGGAAGCGAAGAGACTTGTAAAATTATTATAAAGGTTTTCAATCTTATCCCTATAACTTAACAGGTGAAAACCTCTATTTGAATCCTTTCAGAAGTGGCTAATTTTATAACAAAATGCACCTTTGATTCTCGTAATTCTCTTATCTATGCCTTTTGTGCATTGCAAAGGATAGAGCTAAAGTTAAAATTCTATGGTGATATTCAGGTTCATCGTCATTTAAGAGGTCAAAATTTACTATTTGATTAAGAACATGGATATTCAATATTCGATAATCCATGAAATAATTGTTGAGCTCGTGGAAACAAGTCATTTAGCTAGAGTTTGGCCACTTGATTATGCCAATATAAATTACTAGGTCTTGAGAACTGTAAAGCTTCACTAGCTCAATACCAAATAACTTTTCATCTAGATTTTTAGAGCCTCTTTTGTATATACTAGCTAAAATAAGGCTCTCATCTAGTGATAGATAATTGAAATTAAAACAAACAAAAAGGAAGTATCAAACCACTTTAATTATTAAAACTAAAATATCTTTATGAAACGATAAAAACTAATTATGTTATCAAATAAATAAAACATAAATATTAGATTAATATAGTTATTCAACTAATAAATAATAAGTGGGTTTCCCATTATAAAATTATTATTTTAAGAGATTAAAAAACAATTATTTTTATTTATAACAATAAATTTTTAAATTATATATATACCTCAAGATTTAGATTAATTGGTCAAGTCCACATTGTTAAAGCATTTTTGCTATTGATAGGTTAAGTACAATTCTCTCGATGCTTTTAGGGTGAGGCATCGTGGTTGAGCTGATAGGAAGTGATCCTTTTGGGTGGATCTACTCGGTAAAAATATTTCATGGACGTATCGGTCACCGATCTTCAAGGGCCATGAACCATATAGTATATATATAACGTTTATGATGATTAGCATCCATTAAGATCTATATGGTCTCTCAAACCTTAAGAAGGCAACATATTATTTGGAAGTCTTTAGAATTCTATTTCTATTTCTCAAAAAGCATGCGAAGATGTGTTCCAAAGTCACCACACTTTTGTTAACTTAAAAGGTCAAGAAAATTGGTAGTGTAACAAATATTTTTAAAATCGTATCAAAGGAGTGTGTAAGATGGACAACCTAAGAGAAAGTGTTTTTCATGTTCAACTGTCCTAGTGTTGCACATGTGATAAACGCTTTCATCCCATGGTATTTTGGAAATTGACCAATGCCTAGTTTCAATGAACTTCATGAGAATTTCTTCTTATTTTAGCAATGTTCAATTTCTTCTTAACATTAATCATGATAGAGACTTTTGACTTTTGAGATTGGAGTTGATCACCTCCCTATAATATCTTACTTTCCTTCTTTCTAGCTCTTTATCACCCCACAATTTATCCCTAAATTTTGTAGTAATAATATTTTTAATATTATCCTTATTGTAAAGAATGATATCGTCTTTATTCCCCCAATTCTCTAGCTAAGATTGGGCCTCCTTATGCCATCCCTACTTGTGCTAAAGGTCGAGATTTTGGCTAGAGTTAGAAGAAATTTGAGGAAACCTCTTGGCTTCCATGTTGTTTGACTTCTTTTTATACATAAGATACCTAGTCATAGCCTTGTTTTTAGTGGGGAATGCTTGCTTCAATAAAGAAAATAGGATAGGAAGTACATTTCTTTAATCTTTAAATTGTAGTTTATTATTGGGCGTGGGATCCCCCAAAGGAAGTTTTGGGGCTAAAAACCCAGATTGTGGTCAAAAGATGTAAATCCGATGTAAAGACTCCGCGTTTTATGGACACGGAGCGCAAAGCTTGTACATGAGTCGTAAGGTTGTTCGCACCCATTTTTGTAATGTAATGTTGACTTTAGATATCTACCCATGGTCTGCGGACCATGGGAATGTGTAAATAGAGCTAGGCTCTAAGTTGTAAGTTAGCAATATAGATGGAAAAGGAGAAAAGATAAAGAATTGAGTCTTATCTAAGTGTAGAGTGGCGTCTTTGAGTCATAAAGTAGGAGAAGGCTCTGTAGCTCAGTGCACAGAGGCCTAGTAGTCCGCAGTTGAGTACGCAGACCCCTGCAACTGAGTGCGTAGGGCAAGTCGAGTCTGTAAATGTCAGAGAAATAATAAAGAGAAGTTTCATATCATTTATGTGTATCTTTTTCATGTTTTATGCATTGAATATATTGGGTATAAATTGCAATTTCACTGTTTATATGATGCGCGAAATTATATGATTATGTTGATTAAGTGAATATGAGATAAAGTATCCGTTCACGCTAAGTTAACTAACAATTATAAGAAGATAAGTAAGATCCATGGTGTAACTTGGGGAAATAGCACATATTGCTGCTTTAGCAGCGCGAAAGAACCTCAGCCCCTAGTTTGGGTTGCACAAAGGCAATTATAACAAATCGTGAAGGTCTCGCAAGCCGGGACAGTGCACGAAGTAACCTGCGCAAAGGTATTCACAATGTGACTAAATCAACCCCTTAGACATCTCAAGGGTGCGGAAACTTGGTTCCAGCATCCCCCCATACTGCTTCGGTTGAGACCTCAGCCGGCGCTCCGTTGGTTGTTTCCGAAAGGGCCAGTAGTGTAGGGATTTGTTTAGCTAATTAACTCTGAACCTGAGTCACGCCCCGTCAGGCCAACAAATGGTTCTATTGTTGGGACCGAAATCTGCATAGAGATTTCTAATGTCATATCATGGGAATCCAACTAAGAAGGGAATTGAAGGTTGGTTGGATAGGATAATTCAGGAGTTCGCGGTGCAGGAGAACAGGAATCTGCAACTGACAAAAGAAGAGTGGTTAGACTACTATCTATACAACGAGATCCACAAAATCTTCGTTGCATCTTTCCCTACTGAGTTGTACGAGTGGATTGTGAAGCTAGTAGATAGCCCAAGGAAGGTGTAAGCTCGACAATCCTATTGTGTGAACCCCAGAGTTAGTGCACAGATTGGAAGCCTCAGAGGATAAGGTAGTGCACATTGTTGATCACTGACTCGATCGGATTATAGGAGGATTCATTACTGAGTTCGCGGTAGAAACTTCAGTCAGCTACAACGATGTAGAGCGACACTTTCTCAAAAGACCGCGAGGTAAGTACGTAAAGGCTCTGAATACTTGGATTAAAATGCTATTGTGTGAAAAGAGAGTTATTCAATTACCTTAATGTTCGAAGCTACCCAAAGTGGAAAACCCTACAAAAATGAAGGAAGTAAGGGACCAGAGAATAGCCCTTTGATTTCACCTCCACGAGGGAACAAGGAAGAGCTCCCGAAGGTCTCTCCGCGAAGTGCGATCCATTTGATAAGGTAGAGGATTCCACGCATACCACCACCACCCATACTACCACCAACTTCACCATCTTCACCTGTACCACCTCCGCCACCGCCGCGAGTCAATATGGCAAGCACGATAAGGACCCCTGTGTTCAAGGGAGTGGAAAATGAGGATCCAGACCAATTTTGGTTTGTGATAAGATCCGTATGGGAAGCACAGGGAGTTACAGATGACAATATAAAGAAAGCTACATTGGTTAGCACCTACAGGACCGTGTATTGTCCTGGTATATTAAGCATTCTAATTACAATCTGAATGCGAGAACCATGGATATCCAAGCAGCGCTAAACAGAGAATTTCGCAGGCCGAAGTCGAAGGCACAGTCGATCATTGAATTCAAAGAGATCACAATGCTAACAGAGGAGACTCCTTGGGAGCTGGATCAGAGGTTGAAGTGTATGATTCACAAATCTAATATGAATCTAACGGATGGACAACACCGCAAATGGTTTGTAGGATCGCTAACACCACAACTAGGGAGCGCGCGAGAAGTTAACGACTCGGGTAGAGATCTTAGAGATCGCGATGAGGTTGCATGAGACCACAATGCAAGATCCTAAACTTGGAAGTTTAGTAGATCCACGCGCAATTGAAAAACTTATGCCTTGAGATGTGGAGTCTGAAACGGGATAGGACAAGCCAACCAAAAGTGCGCGAAGAGGTATGGTGCGTAAAATGCAAGGGTCAGGGTCATGATAAGGACCATTGCTTGGTGTTCGCAAATTACCTCATGGGAGAAGGACCGATGCCATTAAAACCAGAGGCACAAGCACGACCTAACGCAGCACCTGCTTTGTGGTGCACGATTTGTCAAATAGCAGGGAAACACACTACATACAACTGCCATTTATTATAGAAGTACACGAAGAATTCGCAGCAATTGTCTTGTAACTTTTGTAGGTTAGTGGGACATGATGAGTGCACTTGTAGAAGTTATGAGTTAATTATGGATAGAACTCTCACCTACAAAGTTTAGGCCGAAACGCGGCCCCTAGACCCGAATGCAAGAGCGACGTGAATTGGATTTCAGGGGTGTGGACGAGGCTGAGGTGGAGGAGGACCTAGAAGAGGTCACAGACAGCTGATATGCTACAATTGCAGAGGCCCAGGACATTATGCCCTTGATTGTACGAACCCAACGCATGCATCATGTCTGTATTGTACCTTGTTTGATCATGAGACAAAATACTGTCCTACATTGATAGTTAGACTATGCGACAAGGGAGCGCTAACGCCTCCCGTGACTCAAAACTTGCAGATGATGAGGTCTGAGCCACGCAAGGGAAATCCAAATGTGAACATTGTGCTCTGAAGTTGGATTGCAACCGGAGATGATAAAGGTAAACAACCCTAAGATAGTACTTAGGTTCGCAAAACTCTAACAAAAGAAGCAGAGTTTGATTTGGAGCGCACTAAGGAAACCTTCATGGAAGCTAAGAAGAGCTTCGATGATGCCTCCACTTCAGGAAGCAGAGATAGACCGGAGTCGAAAATGGACCCATCTATGCTTACGAAGTTCCTGGAAACATGCATGAAGCTACTGCGCAACAATAAAGTTGTAAAGGTGTTGCAAAAACTCATTAATAGATGCATTGGGACCGCGCCAGGAGAATCGCGCTCAGTGAGGAAGATTGGAAAGCATAAGAAGAGGACGGGAAGAGAAATCAGGCTAACTGCGCAGATTGGAGAATATGAGACGGACTAAGTAATTCTGGATTTAGGATCAAATGCGAACATTATGCCCAAGCAGACATTGGAGCACATGGGGAGGCCTATGTGATCCGGAATTTATCTAGGACAAAGAATTAAAGGTATTATAGAATCATGTGCATGGATGTGCCTATGTTACTTATGCAACAGATCGATAAGATTTCTAGAATACATAGACACTGAGGCAACCAGAGAAAACATAACAGTCAAACATGTAAGAAAAACAAGTTTAATAAGGAGTTCACCCAATGCTCTTTGGCTACGTCTCCTGTTCCAGCCTTTCAGTGGTGGCCTCTCTATTATGTTTTCAAGCAGAGTTTTTACAACAGTGAGCTCGATTCGAGACTCACTAAATAGAATGAAGTCAGTAGGAATGGAGTGCACAGACTCTCCTTGCTGAAACTCAACCTCAGAGGGTCACAGTAGTATGACAGGCCTATGCTAAGGAGTTTGCTTAAACCTCTCAAGCCTTCAATGGAGTACACAGACTCTCTGACCCTCTTTGGCTCTGTCTGGCTCGATGCTGCCTTCAGGTCTACTCGGCTTTTACTCTTCATTCTATGCTATTAGCTTTCTGTGTCTCTTCGTAGTCTGCCTCTGTGTTTTCTCTCTGTCAGTTCATGGCTTTAAAGCCAGTATGTTCTTTGACTACTCATTTCCGCTTCCCAGCGTTCTGGTTTCCCTCCCTCTGTCCATTCGAATTCCTCTGCTCTGCATCATCATCACTGGGTAACACCTCGCAAGGAGGTGGCCACCTGTTTTCTAACGAACTGGATGTCAGATTCCCTAAATCATATTCAAATGGATATTAAATCTGTTTGCTTCAATATTGCCCGTGAATTATGAATCGTTTGCCAACTCATCATCCACGTTAGACTTCAAATCCCCTGTCATCTTCCTTTTTGGCCTGTCAAATCTGGTGAGTCAATAGGATGTATCTCCGCCATCGATCTGTGCCCCCCAAATCCTACGATCGTCCTTCATATCAGGCAGATAAGTCACACAGTGTTTACCCATCCGATGCGGGCGGCTTTCTCTCTCATCCGCCGAACGTGTGTCGCTCGATGTGTGGCATCAGGCGGGACTCAGTCAAAACTACTTACGACCTTGAATCCATCCAATATTCTGCCAGTTTGGGGAATCCCGCGCTACGGAACTAAAATAGTTACTTCTCTGAATTTTATAGCGATTTCGAGTCTGGGAACTTTGGGGCTTTCCTTCACTGAGGGGGACGCACTGCGATACATAATTAGCGCTTAGCGCTAATTGCATATCAGAATCCACCTATGTTTCCTGAATTAGCCTCTGGTTTTGCCAATTTTGTGCCATTGCACTTTACTATGGGCCAACGGTCTGCGCACTTGACCGAGGGTCCTCGTTGCTCCGCTCTAGCCACAAGTGCAATTGTTATGAGGATTCCTTCTGATAGCTCCAACCTTTTCTAGGACTTGAAGCTTTTATCATAATTTGAAACAGTCATGAAAACTTAGAGAGTTTCTAGGATCCAATTCAGATCACGGCCTTCCCTGAAAAAAGAGCTTTTGGACCACCAAAAGTTGGTTTTCTTTTAAGCATCAATCAAGTGAGGATATCACTTCCTCACTTTCTCAATTTCTATCCATTTTGCACTGCTTGGCTTTGAACCTCTAAGTCTGATCCTGAGGTACTCAACATCCCCTCTGAGGCCAATAATAAAATCTTTCTAGCTATGCAACCATTTTACTTACATCAAAGTGACTTGATATTAGAGAAGTGTGTGCTTCTCTAATTATCTTTACTCTTTCAACTTATGGAATGCATAGCTTCCCATAGTGATACAAGAGTTGGTCCTTAATATGATAATCCAATTCTTCTACTCATTTGCCCTGACTTAAAGTTGCACATACATCTTTAAAATCTATATCTTGAGCATATTGTTCAATGTAGCTCTCATGCAAATACTGAATTATGGTTAAGTATGGTAGATGCATTTATAATTGGTCTAGATAACATATCTGCAACTTTATTGTGTATGCCATTTTTATATCTGATGACTAAATGAAACTGTTGTAGAAAACCCATCCATCTATAGTGTCTTGATTGCTGCAACTTAGTTTGGGAGTGTAGATATTGAAGTGGTTGATGATCAGTATGTATAATTGTCTCTTTTCCCCTTAAATAATGTTCCACCTTTTCACACTATGTATTAATGCATACACTTCTTTATCATATGTGGGATAGTTAACTACTGCATAATTAAATGTCTCAGAATGATAACATATGGGTTTACAGTGCTGCATCAACACTGCTACCATGGTATAGTCACTAGCATCTGTCTCAATCTCAAATGGCCTTTGAAGATAGGGTAGTGCTAGAACTGGTGTTGTACTAATCTTTTCTTTCAAGGTGTTGAAGGCTTTCTGCCTCCCCACTAAAACACCTTGTTTAATCTTGTTAAAGCATGTAAGAGAGTTGCAATTGAGGAAACGTTAGAAATAAACTTTCTCCAATATTGTGTTGCTCCTAAGAAGCTTCTAACTTCTGTAGCAGATTTGGGTTTAGTCCTTAGAGGGATCTATCTTCAATTCACCACCCCCTACTATATGTCCCAAATAATTCAAAGATGTTTTACCAAATTCACATTTTGACAGTTTGACATGAAGTTTTTCTCTTTTCAAAACATCCAATCTCTGTTTAACATGCTTTAAATGTTCTTCCTACGTTTTCCTAAATATAAGAATGTCATCCAGATATACAATAAGAAAATCATCAAGAAAAGGTCTGAGCACATCATTCATTACTCTTATGAAAGTTGTAGGAGCATTAATTAAGCCAAAAGGCATAACCAACCACTCATACAATCCTTGCTTTGTTTTGAACGCAATCTTCCATGAATCTTGCTTTGCGACTCTGACCTGATGATAGCCACTATGCAAGTCTAACTTTTATCATTATCTTATTCAATGCTTGGTAATCAATGCACATTCTCCACGAACCATCTTTCTTTTTCAGCCAAACAATTGGAGACCCACATGGTGATGTGCTAGGTCTAATGAACCCTTTCTCGAGCAGCTTTTGTACCTGCTTCTTGATTTCTGCATTCTCTAAAACGGACAACCTGTACATTCCAATGTTAGGGAATGGAGCATGTTGTTGCAAATTAATGGCATGCACTATTTCCTTTTTGGGTGGCAGACCTTTAGGTTCTTGAAACAATACATCATATTCTGAAATAACTTTTTCTAAATCAGCTTGCTATTTAGCATCACAACCCTCAAATACATTGGTTTTATCAGGTTTCTTTTTCTTTACAACCATCAGTAAAAAAAAATTGCATGAATTTACAATTCGTTTCATCTGCCCTGAGTTTATGAGAGTATAATTATTCTTGAGCTTATGAGCTCTTACAATATATTTGATTCAATCTTTAATGAGTAGATACTTGTTCTCAGCTCTATAAAAAATAGTTTTTCTATCATACAAGTAAGGACTTCCTAAAACAATTCCACATAGATCCAAAGGAACTATATCTAACTCAACCTCATCTACAAACAATGACCCAAAAGAAAACTTAAGTTTACATTGTCTAGTCACTTGTAGCATTCCTTTATCACATAGCCAACCTAATAGATATGGTTTCTTGTGAGGTGTGGTTAGTAATCCGAAATTCTTTACAATTGCTTCAGAAATTAAATTTACTTGTGAGCCACTATCAAAAAAAGTATCAATCTTTTGATGATTGGAAATAACTCGAATATGAAAAAGCTCACGTCTTTTTCTCTCATTTTCTCCATTATCAGTAGATTGTGCAGAATTACTAGTAGATGCTTCAAAATTTTTACCTTTTATACATGTCGCTGCAATTGTCGCTTCATCTCCTGAGTCTGACCCCAAATCCTTTTGAATAGCTGCAGCAGTCTTCTTCTTCATGCCCTCGAACTTCTTAGGTTTCAGCTCTGACCGCAGAATCCAGCAGTGTTCATCATCATGCCCATCCTTCTTACAGTGAGTGCATGAAGACTTGCTCTTTTGTACAGTGATTGTCTTCCTCTCTTTCCATTGCTGTTTTCTTTTCTCCTTATTTTTGCTTGTGGCGGGTTGGGATGATCCCCCAACTTTTGGGTTCCCATTGTTACCTCTAGCTTCTAGATGTGTAGCCTGAATGGACACCTCATCTATGCTAGTGGGATTAAACATGAGGATATTATGCCTCATGTAGCTATGTAGACCACCTATATACTTCAATAGAGTCTCAGGTGAGTCTAAAGAAATTCCTAGAATCAAAGCTCTTTTCCTAAATTCTTCGGTGTAACCTTGTACACTTTGCCCTTTTAGTTGTCGAAGAGTTTTCTAGCTCATCATGGCTCGCTGCATGTAAGCTAGTGGATAGAATTGCTTTTTAATTGAAGAAACAAATTTACTCCAGAAAAAAAGAATCTTACCGTGTTTCTTCATGTCAGCTTGTGTCTTGTCTTCCCACCATACCAAGGCAGTGCCTCCAAGGCGTAGGCTAGCCAACTGAATCATACTCTTGTCTGAGTCAATGCTCTGCACTCTGCAATAAACATCAATCTGTCTGATCCAATTATCCAGCTTCTCTGCATTCAACTCTCCATCATATATTGGGAAATCAAATTTAACATCTAATTTAATCAAAGATGTTTTCTTTTTATTTTCAAGGCTATTAGAAGGCGTGAGAAATTCTTCTTCTTTCCCTTTGCCTTTAGAGTGGTCATGGACGAGAGATTCTTCTACTCCTTTGTCTTGTTTGGAGCTTGATGAATCTTCATCTCTATGTTTCTTAAAGTACCTATACATTTCCTCCACCATGGATCTCAGGGCCATAAAACTATCCATGAACTAAGGGTCTAATTCCAAGAGATTTTCTTCTGACATTTTCCTCTTAGAATAGACTCTTCCAATTTTTGGGTTAGTTTCAATTAATTATCCTTCTCCTAATTTAAGCTTTGATCTAGTTAGCATTCAACAACAAAATTCAGCACAAGCTTGTCTAACTTTAGTAACCTAGAGCTCTGATACCACTTGATCTGGAATTTATCTAGGACAAACAATTAAAGGTATTACAGACTCATTTGCATGGATGTGCCTTCTTACTTATGCAACGGATCGATAAGATTGCTAGAATACATAGACACTGAGGCAATCAGAGAAAACATAACAGTCAAACATGTAAGAAAAACAAGTTTAATAAGGAGTTCACCCGATGCTCTCGGGCTACGTCCCCTGTTCCATCCTTTCAGTGGTGGCCTCTCTATTATGTTTTCAAGCAGAGTTTTTACAACAGTGAGCTCAATTCAAGACTCACTAAACAAAATGAAGTCAATAGGAATGGAGTACACAGACTCTCCTTACTGAAACTCGACCTCAGAGGGTCACAGTAGTATGACAGGCCTATACTGAGGAGTTTACTTGAACCTCTCAAGCCTTCAATGGACTACACAGACTCTCTGACTCTCTTTGGCTCTGTCTAGCTCGATGCTGCCTTCAGGGCAACGCAACTTCTACTGCCTATTCTCTGTTATTAGCTTTCTACATCTCTTCGTTGTCTGCCTTTGTGTTCTCCCTCTGTCAGTTCATGGATTTAAAGCTAATCTGTTCTTTCACTGCTCGTTTCTGCTTCCCGACTTTCTGGTTTCCCTTCCTCTGTCCATTCCAATTCCTCTTCTCTCCATCATCATTACTAGGTAACGCCTCGCAGGGAGGTGGCCACTTGTTTGCTAACGAACTGGGTGTCAGATTCACTGAATCATATTCAAATGGTCGTTAAATCTGTTTGCTTCAAGATCACCCGCGAATTATGAATCGTTTACCAACTCATCATCCACGTCAGACTTCAAATCCCCTATCATCTTGTTTTTTGACCTATCAAATCCAGTTAGTGATCAGGACGTATCTCTGTCGTCGATCTGGACCCCCGAGATCCTACAGTCGTCATTCATATCGGCCGGACAAGTCGCACGATGTTTACCCATCCAATGCAGGTGGTTTTCTCTCTCATCCACCGGACGCGTGTTGCTTGATGTGTGGAATCGAGCGGGACTCGGTCAAAACTGCTTCCCGCCTTGAAGCCTTCCGATATCCTGTTAGTTTGGGGAATCCCGCTCTACGGAACCGAAACAGTTACTTTTCCAAATTTTATAGCGATTTCGGGTTCGGGCACTTCAGGGCTATCCTTCACTGAGGGGGACACTAACCACGTATCAAAATCCACCTCTGTTTCCCGAATTAGCCTTCGGGTTTGCTAGTTTTGTGCCATTGTGCTTTACCATGGGCCAACGGTCTGCACACTTGACTCAGGGTCCTCGTTGCTCCGATCTGACCACAACTGCAATTGTTATGAGGATTCCTTCTGATAGCTTTGATCTTTTCTAAGACTTGAATCTTTTAGCATAATTTGAAACAGTCATGAAAACGTAGAGAGTTTCTAGTATCCAATTCAGATCACTACGCTACAATGCTCTCCTATTTAGCTACGAATGGCAAACTAGCAAAAAGTGACACCTATGGCGCGATTGCAAGGAATCACCATGGATATTGAGGGAAAGCGCGTTAGCAAACTTTGAAGTAATAGAGATTATTGATGACAGAAATCCCTACCCTGCACTCTTAGGAATTGATTGATCCACTGACATGAACAGGGTGATTAATCTGAAGAAGCGCAAGATGAGTTTTGAGAAGAAGTCTCTTCACGTAGTTATACCCTTGGACCTTGCTAAAGGATCGCACTATACAGAGCCGGTGCGCGACTATGAAAGTGACGATGATTTGGATTGTATCTACAAAATAACTGCGTGAGAGTAAGATTGGGTAAATCCCACCGCGGATGGACAGATCTCATGGGAGCGCGAAAGCTCCTGTACTTCACATTCAGATGAGGAGATAGGATGATGGCAAAATCGGTTACACAAGGTAACCACGCTAAACTGTAATATGATGACAATATCATTGCGCTGCGTATCGACGAAAGTAAGGAATCTGCCTGCTTATGATGGGTTAAGTGAGGTAGATACTTTCCTAGATAAGTTTGAAAGGGAGGTGCCAGAAAAACAATATTCCAGGCCTTCAATTGGGTACTGCGAGCTACGCCTGCGAGGTGGTGGGATATGCACAAGGGAAGCTTTGAGGACTAGCGCACATGTAGGAGGATGATGCACACATGGTTTGGGAAGCCTGAAGTGCGATTGACCGGTAAATACAATGGAAGGGATGGTCCACACACACATATGTCCAGGTGGGTACAGGCATATTGCAAACAACCTACGTGGATGCACATGAACTTCGCTTTGGGAGATACGGTCAATAAGCATGTGTTAGGGGGGCAAATGCGCCAACAGCTCCTCAAGTAGGAATGACAGAATGTGGAGAGAATAATCGTGCAGAAGGTTACCCACATGGAAGCATTTAACGAGGTGTGTGTTGTACCTCTAAGATAGTAGTAGGTCAAGCTACCAATGCCAGAGCATCTAAAATAATTTGTTTTGGGGGTTTTTGGTTTTAATTTTGGAAAACCAATGAATGAAAACAGATGTAGAATTGAAAAAATTAATCCTTTGGGGTATATTAATACTTCAACAAAGCACTGCTATAAAACAATACACAGTGATATAGATCAAAATAGGGGTCAGCAAAAGACAACAAAAAATATGATTATCATAGCTTCCAGACTGTAAAACAAAACAATCATAAGTGGGAAAACCTTCTGAACTACGTTCAAAAGACTCAAGGCAGTATACTTAAGCTTACACAAGATGTTGATGATTTATTGATTAGAGGGGATTAGCTACATAGAGAGTTGCATTAATTCATTCTCTTAATAGATGATCACTTTAGGAGCTTATAGGAATCAATTGAAACTCTAATTAGCTAGATATCTTTGAAAGTCATAAGCATATAAAGAAATAACATCATTACAACGAACCACCTGAATATATTAACAAAAAATATTCCTACTACAATTTCCTAAAATATTTGTCTAGAATCTACATGGCTCCATTTGGGCCTTTAACAAAATGATTTGCCTAAGGTAATGCTCCTACATCACCATGTAAAATTAAGATTTAAACTTAGTGTGTATAAGATATTTTAAGGGAAAACACTTTTCATGTGTTATAAAGGTGGAAAACTCATTCATCCCAGTGGGTTTTGGTAGGATTCGTTAATATTTAACAACAATTATTTTCTTCGTTACATCCCAATGGTTTTTGAGAATTGACCAATGCCCAGTTTCACTATTGAGTTCATGAGAATCAATTAATATTTTAACGATATTTATTTTCTTCTTTACAATTGTAAAAAAGAAAGGTATTTTTGAAGATAACCTCCTTTTAATATCTTTATTTTCTTTTAACCTGTAATCACTATTATGGCACCATATTTTCTTCCTAAATTTTGATGTAATGATATTTTTAATAGTATTCTTATTTTAGAATATTATCTCTTCCTTTATTCTTCAATGGTTTAAATAAGTTGAATATTGTTTGGATATATTTAGTAAATGGTTTAATAAATATTATGGATTACTTATTTCTAAATTTATTCCATTTTATTTGCACGCCTCTTTGTATTATTTACTAACAATTTTTAATTCATTTTATATCTTTTGTTATACAAAACAATTTAAAGGATGTTTTAAGACTTTTATGCCTTCATTAACCATGAATTTTTACAAATCTTAATTAAATAATGAAAACTAAATTTATAGGCTTAAATCATGTCATGATAATCAATATCCACTAAGATCGAAATCAACTATTGAAACTTAGGAAGGTAAGGGATTATTTGAAATTTTATAGAATTTTATTTCTATTCTTGAAAAACATTACGAGAAGTGTTCCAAGGTCAGCGTCGTTTTATTGAATTAAAAGGTCAAGAAGGTTGGTAATGTGACAAATATTTTGAAATTTAGATCTAACGTGATGTTGTTGCAGCTACAACCGCCCTCCAAAATTTTGGCCTACACCCAATTTCGAAGCCTCCCTTGAGAGTTTCACTTGATGACTGCACACACTCGGGTTCACTCCATGAGCCCGTATGAGTCTTTGCATCCGCCTTGCTTATTCATTCTATCCAAGTTTTTGCATGTTGATATCAAAGTCCTGCTTGCGACCATGTTATGGTCATGCTCAAGGTCTTCAATTCATCTATACATGTGTTTGGTATGAAAGCATCTTTCGCACTCGCACACGAAGTCACACTCATTATCACGCAAGCGTCATCACGACTAATAAACGATCAATCACAAGTGTCGCGCTTGTCGCTCACACCGTCGGTTAGTCTTGTTGAGCATGTGTGTCTAGATGGTTTCAGTCATCTAATCGTCAAGTCATGTTGGTGTTTGTTTGCAAGATCACATGTGCATCTTTCACTCATTCACACACTTAGTCATTTTATTGAAGTTTCACCAACCAGACTCCCCTCTGACAGCCGGACCATCAGTCTGCCATCGACTCGATCCACTGTCAACCAGAACAATGCGAAAGCACCAAGCAAGTCATTTCAAGTTGCGTTGCCTACAAGCAATCAATCAACCTTCAAGCTGGTCAAACAGAGGATTTGACCCAACAGCCATCCCGGCACTCATTCCCCTCAAAAATTGCACAGAGGCTGCAGACCTTACCCACTCTATTGGCTGTGAAAATTGTGGAGATAGGCCAGACAGGCACCCAGTGCCCGTCCCTATCTCCCTCGGAAAATTGCATAGTTTTTCAGGTCAGTCTTACCAACAGTCAATCGGTTGCTCATCTAGAACATTACACAGCTTTCATGAGCAGGCCCTTTGTTGCCCAGCAGTCCGCTCGGCTAAGAAATTGCATAGAGATGATCAACGGGTTGACCTCCCAGCCTCAATGTAGTTTCCCTCGCCAGCAGCTCCCAACAGCAGAGTATCAGTTCCCTCTAGGAATTGCGTAGTTTCTGTTGCCAAGCTCCCAACATTTGATTGTCTGTTGCCCTTGGGAATTGTGCAGTTTCTGCTGCCAGTGACCCAACAACGAAATACCAGTTCCCTCCAGGAACTACATAGTTTTCGCTGCCAAGCTCCCAGCCAGTTCCTCCAAAAAACTGCACAATTTCTGCCTGTTAATCCTCCATGCAACTCGGCTTGTTCCTCTAGAAAATTGCGCAAATTTCGCTATCAAGCCTTGTCGCCCACTCGTTTTAGAAAATGCACAGATTTTGTCTACCCTGCCTCCCTGCAGCCTGGATTGTCCCTCCCAAAATTTGCACAGTTTTTCCTTCTAGTCGAGCCAAACCTCGCGGACAGTGACTGTCAACTTGGATTACCCATCTTAATCACCGAGTGACTCTTGCACAGTTTTCATCAGCAGTCCTTGGAGCCATCATCCCACCTCGCAACCTTGCTGCCTCTCCTGGTCACCTGCATCCGAAATGATCATGTGTCATGGTAGACTAGGAGGTTTTTGGATTTGATGTCATCTCGTCATGAGTGACTGCAGGTACAGGTACACCAACAAACATGGTGCGATGACGAATGGGATGAACGAAGAGAGCACAAACACGACAGGTTCACCAATGGACGAACAAATCATGCATGTGAAGAAATGTGCTCAGGAATAGATGATATGCAAAGATGTGTTTCCAGACGGACGAACGAGAAAGCATGTAAGATGTGCTCATAGACAGACGAACAGACGAACATGCACCTTTCACAAACAGATGAGCCTGTTAGGCCTTCCAACATACAAGCAAGGAGCAACGTGCCAAAGCAACATCAAGAGAATCAACGACCATCAAAGACTTCGCGCACTTTTCCATGTGGAGAAGAAGTTGTAACACACCATGAAGACATCCATCACCCAGCAGCACTGCAGCTCAACATGCACTCCAGCAATAACACAAATGTATCAGCACTGTCATGTTGAGTCATGTCATGAGCTATGTTGTCAACATCTCCACTGTGGGCCATGTTGTCAAATCAATGTAATGTAACGTGGAAATCCAAGAGACCCACTTGTTGTACAAAGATTCATGTAAATTTGAAAAGTCATGGAAACAAACAGTCATGAGGGTAGTCGAACAGCCACAAGAGTCAGTTTCACCCTTGGCTATAAATACCCCCTCATTTGTACGTGCAAAAGACTTTTTCACCTCATTTCCTCCAACATACCCAAGAGTGTCTGTTATCGTTTCTTTGAGGAGTAAGCAATAGCTCCAATGCTCCTCACACGGGGTTACTGATGTATGGTATAACGATGTGTCTTGGAACTTTTGCTTAATTTAGAATCTTGCTAACAAGCCAACATGTTATCAAACATGTATTGTATATGTTGTAAGACTAATCTTTAACAATTGTAATGCATGTTGCTTGAACCTGTGTTTAACACTTGAACTGATTCACTTGTTGTAATACACATATGTTAATGAAAATGTGTTGTATATGCTATTAACACTGTCTCACCCGTGTAGACTACTCTCCCAGATGTCAGACAGACCTTTCACATGAAACTTGCTTTAACAACCATTGTACTCGCATCGACTAATCCGCTGAGTGTTATACATGTTATCTTCCCTTGTGTGTTGTGACTGCCACATCCGTGTGGATTGTTCTGCCAAAAGCTGCGCATGTCCTATTATGTTGTGTGTTCCTAGAGAAGTTGGGACTTCTCCCAACCGACTTGGGACCCACTTCCACCCTCTCCCTCTATGGTGAAAGAACCATTGACACAAGTGACACTTACACTCACCAAGCACGCGAACCTCACTTCTCAGAAGACAAAGCAGACCACTCCCCTACGCTGACAAGTAATATTTGAGGAAAATATTTAAGATAATGACAACCGAGCCATCTAACGAATGGGACTCGTACACCAAACGATGTGAGGTCTAGTTGGGACTTCATACCGAGGAGATCCCTTGATGTTGGCGGGTCCAGCATCGTCAACATGTGAGTATAATTTGGACAATATAAAAAAATGTTTTTCATCTTCAACCCTCTTAGTGTCATAAAGGTGACTAACTCTTTCATCCTATGGTGTTTTAGGAATTGACCAACTACTAGTTTCACTAAGAAGATCATGATTTTTATTTTGTATTTTAGTCGTATTTACTTTCTTGTTTACACTAGTCAAACCAAAGAGATGTTTTCTTTTTATTTTCAATATTTAGGTTGACCACCTCCTTATAAATATATTAGTTTCATTTTTTCCTCTAACACTTTGTCATGTAGAATTTCTCCTTAAAATTTGATATAATAATATTTTTATTATTACTCTTATTTTGAAAAATGATCTCCTCTTTTATACCCCAATGGTGTAACCAACGTTGAGCATCCTTATGCCATCCCCATTTGAGTTCATCGTGGTGGTTTGGGCTAGAGTTAGAAGCAATTTTAGAAAACTTCCTGTCTTCCATGTTATCTAACATCATCTTATACATAAGATATCTTATTATATAAATTCTTTCAATGGGGGGAAGGCTTGCTTCAATCAAGAGGGTAGGATGGGGTGTATTACCTTCAATATTTGATTGTAGGTTTTAAACCACTTTTGGATATGTTCTATCTTCCTTCATGACTCTTAGGAAATACTACAACCCCAAACCTCACATCCATATAAAATAATATGAGTGACAAAATTTTTAAAGATGAATTTATTTTTATCCCATATCCAAAAATTTGTTGATTTAGCATTATTTTCAAGCCCACAATAAGTCTTTTATTATCAGTTTATTCTTTTCTCAATGCTATAATTCCATTTGAGCTTGTGATGGATATTGGCTCTAATATATTTGTATGAAGGAACTTCCTCCAAGTTGTTATCTTATAGGAAAGTATCATATCTCATCTTTTTGGATTTAATCATCATGACTTTTCTTTTGTCAATATTGATGGCCATACCCATCCTGGAACAGAACTCTTGAAGGATTCCCAGTTGCTTTCACATATTTTAATGGGTTCTTGCCCAAAGAGCAATGTCATCAGCATAAAGGAGAAAATTTGTGATTATACCAACAAGCATGGGGGGCACACAACTGCATGTTCCAAACACTCTTATAGCTTATCAATGTATTTGCCAATAAGGGTATGGGATAAGGAATACCCTTGCTAGGCCCCACTATTGCAGTTAATTTCTTCCGACCAACCCTCGCTAGTTCAAAACTTGGTAATAATATTCACATACAACATTGTCACATCAATATTCAACTCGAAAGGAACTGTTATCTTTTCTAGCCGCTTCCACAAGTTTATCAAGGGAATGGTGCCAAAAGCTTTCTTAATGTCAACAAAACAGCAAATGAGATCATTTCTATCATTATGCACACCTCTATAGTTATAATAAGAATAACAAGGGGGTAATAATTAAATGATATCATCTAAACCCAGCTTGGCCCTTAGCTCTTTTATCATGTCTTTCTAGCCATAGGTTAAAATCTTCTTTTCCAAAATAATTATGTAAAACTTGTATAAAATATGGATAATCACACTGGTCTTATATTAAGAGGGAATTATTTTATTCATACTTTTAAATATACATAAAATGAGTCTTTATGTCCAGGGCTTAGGGAAGTTTTGCTTCACTACCAAATGTGTAGGTGAGAGATGAGGATAGGCCCTCCTATTTTAAAAATTTCAACTCGATAGCATTCAAGGTCCTTAGTTTTCCCAGTTGCAAGTTGCTTAACCCCAAACTCAATGTCTTCCAAATAAACAATTTCATGAATGGTGTCCATGGTGTTAGTAGATTCATAAATATTTTTAAAGCAGGAATTTTGGTTCTACAATGGAATAAAATTATTTCCTTTAGTTTTACAAATTATAATTTTCCTCCCAAGCTTCCTAGGATATGATTTAAATAAGTGCAACAAATGCTCTTCCTTTATATTTATATAACACTTTTCTCGATTTTAATCAAAGCTTTGTATGTATTGATCTTGTCAAGCCTGGTTCATTAAAAGCATTCCTACCTGTTTTTCTAGCAGTTCTACAATCATTATCATGCCAATGGATGGTTGTTCTACTATTCTTCTTACATGCCAACTTGATAAATAACTTGTTAATGGAAGCAAAGAGACTTGTAAAATTATTATAAAGGTTTTCAATCTTATCCCTATAAGTTAACAGGTGAAAACCCCTATTTGAATCCTTTCAGAAGTGGCTAATTTTATAACAAAATGCACCTTTGATTCTCGTAATTCTCTTATTTATGCCTTTTGTGCATTGCAAAGGATAGAGCTAAAGTTAAAATTCTATGGTGATATTCAGGTTCATCGTCATTTAAGAGGTCAAAATTTACTATTTGATTAAGAACATGGATATTCAATATTCGATAATCCATGAAATAATTGTTGAGCTCGTGGAAACAAGTCATTTAGCTAGAGTTTGGCCACTTGATTATGCCAATATAAATTACTAGGTCTTGAGAACTGTAAAGCTTCACTAGCTCAATACCAAATAACTTTTCATCTAGATTTTTAGAGCCTCTTTTGTATATACTAGCTAAAATAAGGCTCTCATCTAGTGATAGATAATTGAAATTAAAACAAACAAACAAGAAGTATCAAACCACTTTAATTATTAAAACTAAAATATCTTTATGAAACGATAAAAACTAATTATGTTATCAAATAAATAAAACATAAATATTAGATTAATATAGTTATTCAACTAATAAATAATAAGTGGGTTTCCCATTATAAAATTATTATTTTAAGAGATTAAAAAACAATTATTTTTATTTATAACAATAAATTTTTAAATTATATATATACCTCGAGATTTAGATTAATTGGTCAAGTCCACATTGTTAAAGCATTTTTGCTATTGATAGGTCAAGTACAATTCTCTCGATGCTTTTAGGGTGAGGCATCGTGGTTGAGCTGATAGGAAGTGATCCTTTTGGGTGGATCTACTCGGTAAAAATATTTCATGGACGTATCGGTCACCGATCTTCAAGGGCCATGAACCATATAGTATATATATAACGTTTATGATGATTAGCATCCACTAAGATCTATATGGTCTATCAAACATTAAGTAGGCAACATATTATTTGGAAGTCTTTAGAATTCTATTTCTATTTCTCAAAAAGCATGCGAAGATGTGTTCCAAAATCACCACACCTTTGTTAACTTAAAAGGTCAAGAAAATTGGTAGTGTAACAAATTATTTTAAAATCGTATCAAAGGAGTGTGTAAGATGGACAACCTAAGAGAAAGTGTTTTTCATGTTCAACTGTCCTAGTGTTGCACATGTGATAAACGCTTTCATCCCATGGTATTTTGGAAATTGACCAATGCCTATTTTCAATGAACTTCATGAGAATTTCTTCTTATTTTAGCAATGTTCAATTTCTTCTTAACATTAATCATGATAGAGACTTTTGACTTTTGAGATTGGAGTTGATCACCTCCCTATAATATCTTACTTTCCTTCTTCTTTCTAGCTCTTTATCACCCCACAATTTATCCCTAAATTTTGTAGTAATAATATTTTTAATATTATCCTTATTGTAAAGAATGATATCGTCTTTATTCCCCCAATTCTCTAGCTAAGATTGGGCCTCCTTATGCCATCCCTACTTGTGCTAAAGGTCGAGATTTTGGCTAGAGTTAGAAGAAATTTGAGGAAACCTCTTGGCTTCCATGTTGTTTGACTTCTTTTTATACATAAGATACCTAGTCATAGCCTTGTTTTTAGTGGGGAATGCTTGCTTCAATAAAGAAAATAGGATAGGAAGTACATTTCTTTAATCTTTAAATTGTAGTTTATTATTGGGCGTGGGATCCCCCCAAGGAAGTTTTGGGGCTAAAAACCCAGATTGTGGTCAAAAGGTGTAAATCCTATCTAAAGACTCCACGTTTTATGGACACGGAGCGCAAAGCTTGTACATGAGTCGTAAGGTTGTTCGCCCCCATTTTTGTAATGTAATGTTGACTTTAGATATCTACCCATGGTCTGCGGACCATGGGAATGTGTAAATAGAGCTAGGTTCTAAGTTGTAAGTTAGCAATATAGATGGAAAAGGAGAAAAGATAAAGAATTGAGTCTTATCTAAGTGTAGAGTGGAGTCTTTGAGTCATAAAGTAGGAGAAGGCTCTGTAGCTCAGTGCACAGAGGCCTAGTAGTCCGCAGCTGAGTACGCGGACCCCTGCAACTGAGTGCGTAGGGGAAGTCGAGTCTGTAAATGTCAGAAAAATAATAAAGAGAAGTTTCATATCATTTATGTGTATCTTTTTCATGTTTTATGCATTGAATATATTGGGTATAAATTGCAATTTCACTGTTTATATGATGCGCGAAATTATATGATTGTGTTGACTAAGTGAATATGAGATAAAGTATCCGTTCACGCGAAGTTAACTAACAATTATAAGAACATAAGTAAGATCCATGGTGTAACTTGGGGAAATAGCACATATTGCTGCTTTAGCAACGCGAAAGAACCTCAGCCCCTAGTTTGGGTTGCACAAAGGCAATTATAACAGATCGTGAAGGTCTCGCAAGTCGGGACAGTGCACGAAGTGACCTGCGCAAAGGTATTCACAGTGTGACTAAATCAACCCCTTAGACATCTCAAGGGTGCGGAAACTTGGTTCCAGCATCCCCCCATACTGCTTCGGGTGAGACCTCAGCCGGCGCTCCGTTGGTTGTTTCCGAAAGGGCCAGTAGTGTAAGGATTTGTTTAGCTAATTAACACCAAACCTGAGTCACACCTCGTCAGGCCAACAAATGGTTCTATTTTTGGGACCGAAATCTGCATAGAGATTTCTAATGTCATATCATGGGAATCCAACTAAGAAGGGAATTGAATGTTGGTTGGATAGGAGAATTCAGGAGTTCGCGGTGCAGGAGAACAGGAATCTGCAACTGACAAAAGAAGAGTGGTTAGACTACTATCTATACAACGAGATCCACAAAATCTTCGTTGCATCTTTCCCTACTGAGTTGTACGAGTGGATTGTGAAGCTAGTAGATAGCCCAAGGAAGGTGTAAGCTCGACAATCCTATTGTGTGAACCCCAGAGTTAGTGCACAAATTGGAAGCCTCAGAGGATAAGGTAGTGCACATTGTTGATCACTGACTCGATCGGATTATAGGAGGATTCATTACTGAGTTCGCGGTAGAAACTTCAGTCAGCTACAACGAGGTAGAGCGACGCTTTCTCAAAAGACCGCGAGGTAAGTACGTAAAGGCTCTGAATACTTGGATTAAAATGCTATTGTGTGAAAAGAGAGTTATTCAATTACCTTAATGTTTGAAGCTACCCAAAGTGGAAAACCCTACAAAAATGAAGGAAGTAAGGGACCAGAGAATAGCCCTTTGATTTCACCTCCACGAGGGAACAAGGAAGAGCTCGTGAAGGTCTCTCCGCGAAGTGCGATCCATTTGATAAGGTAGAGGATTCCATGCATACCACCACCACCCACACTACCACCAACTTCACCATCTTCACCTGTACCACCTCTGCCATCGCCGCGAGTCAATATGGCAAGCACGATAAGGACCCCTGTGTTCAAGGGAGTGGAAAATGAGGATCCAGACCAATTTTGGTTTGTGATAAGAGCCGTATGGGAAGCACAAGGAGTTACAGATGACAATATAAAGAAAGCGACATTGGTTAGCACCTACAGGACCGTGTATTGTCCTAGTATATTAAGCATTCTAATTACAATCTGAAGGCGAGAACCGTGGATATCCAAGCAGCGCTAAACAGAGAATTTCGCAGGCCGAAGTCGAAGGCACAGTCGATCATTGAATTCAAAGAGATCACAATGCTAACAGGGGAGACTCCTTGGCAGCTGGATCAGAGGTTGAAGTGTATGATTCACAAATCTAATATGAATCTAACGGATGGACAACACCGCAAATGGTTTGTAGCATCGCTAACACCACAACTAAGGAGCGCGCTATCGCAGTAGAAGTGAACGACTCGGGTAGAGGCTTTAGAGATCGCGATGAGGCTGCATGAGACCCCAATGCAAGATCCTAACTTGGAAGTTTAGTAGATCCACGCGCAATTGAAAAACTTATGCCTTGAGATGCGGAGTCTGAAACAGGACAGGACAAGCCAACCAAAAGTGCGCGAAGGGGTATGGTGCGTAAAATGCAAGGGTCAGGGTCATGATAAGGACCATTGCTTGGTGTTCACAAATTAACTCGCGGGAGAAGGACCGATGCCATTAAAACCAGAGGCACAAGCACAACCTAACGCAGCACCTGCTTTGTGGTGCACGATTTGTCAAATAAGAGGGAAACACACTACAGACAATTGCCATTTATTATAGAAGTACACGAAGAATTTGCAGCAATTGTCTTGTAACTTTTGTAGGTTAGTGGGACATGATGAGTGCACTTGTAGAAGTTATGAGTTAATTATGGATAGAACTCTCACCTACAGAGTTTAGGCCGAAACGCGGCCCCTAGACCTGAATGCAGGAGCGACGTGAATTAGATTTCAGGGGTGTGGACGAGGCTGAGGTGGAGGAGAACCTAGAAGAGGTCACGGACAGCTGATATGCTACAATTGTAGAGGCCCAGGACATTATGCCCTCGATTGTACGAACCCAACGCATCCATCATGTCTGTATTGTACCTTGTTTGATCATGAGACAAAAGACTGTCCTACATTGATAGTTAGACTATGCGACAAGGGAGCGCTACCACCTCCCCTGACTCAAAACCTACAGATGATGAGGTCTGAGCCACGCAAGGGAAATCCAAATGTGAATATTGTGCTCTGAAGTTGAATTGCGACGGGAGATGATAAAGGTAAACAACCCAAAGATAGTACTTAGGTTCGCAAAACTCTGACAAAAGAAGCAGAGTTTGATTTGGAGCACACTAAGGAAACCTTCATGGAAGCTAAGAAGAGCTTCGATGATGCCTCCACTTCAAGAAGCAAAGATAGACCGGAGTTGAAAATGGACCCATCTATGCTTACGACATTCCTGGAAACATGCATGAAGCTACTGCGCAACAATAAAGTTGTAAAGGTGTTGCAAAAACTCATTAATAGATGCACTGGGACCGCGCCAGGAGAATCGCGCTTAGTGAGGAAGATTGAAAAGCATAAGAAGAGAACGGGAAGAGAAATCAGGCTAACTGCACAGATTGGAGAATATGAGATGGACTAAGTAATTCTGGATTTAGGATCAAACGCGAACGTTATGCCCAAGCAGACATTGGAGCACATGGGGAGGCCTATGTGATCCGGAATTTATCTAGTACAAAGAATTAAAGGTATTATAGAATCATGTGCATGGATGTGCCTATGTTACTTATGCAACAGATCGATAAGATTGCTAGAATACATAGACACTAAAGAAACCAGAGAAAACATAACAGTCAAACATGTAAGAAAAACAAGTTTAATAAGGAGTTCACCCGATGCTCTTGGGCTACGTCTCCTGTTCCAGCCTTTCAGTGGTGGCCTCTCTATTATGTTTTCAAGCAGAGTTTTTACAACTGTGAGCTCGATTCGAGACTCACTAAATAGAATGAAGTTAGTAGGAATGGAGTGCACAGACTCTCCTTACTGAAACTCAACCTTAGAGGGTCACATTAGTATGACAAGCCTATGCTGAGGAGTTTGCTTAAACCTCTCAACCCTTCAATGCAGTACACAGACTCTCTAACCCTCTTTGGCTCTGTCTGGCTCGATGTTGCCTTCAGGTCTACTCGTCTTCTACTCTTCATTCTATGCTATTAGCTTTCTGCGTCTCTTCGTTGTCTGCCTCTGTGTTTTCTCTCTGTCAGTTCATGGCTTTAAAGCCAGTATGTTCTTTGACTACTCGTTTCCGCTTCCCAGCCTTCTGGTTTCCCTCCCTCTGTCCGTTCGAATTCCTCTGCTCTGCATCATCATCACTAGGTAAAGCCTCGCAAGGAGGTGGCCACCTGTTTTCTAACGAACTGGATGTCAGATTCCCTGAATCATATTCAAATGGACGTTAAATCTGTTTGCTTCAATATTGACCCTGAAATATGAATCGTTTGCCAACTCATCATCCACGTTAGACTTCAAATCCCCTGTCATCTTGCTTTTTGACCTGTCAAATCTGGTCAGTCAACGGGATGTATCTCCGCCATCGAACTGTGCCCCGTAGATCCTACAATCGTCCTTCATATCAGGCAGACAAGTCACACAATGTTTACCCATCCGATGCGGGCGGTTTTCTCTCTCATTCGCAGAACGCGTGTCGCTCGATGTGTGGCATCAGGTGGGACTCAGTCAAAACTACTTACCACCTTGAATCCTTCCAATATTCTGCCAGTTTGTGGAATCCCGCGCTACGGAACTAAAATAGTTGCTTCTCTGAATTTTATAGCGATTTCGAGTCCGGGCACTTTGGGGCTTTCCTTCACTGAGGGGGACGCACTGCGATACATAATTAGCGCTTAACGCTAATTTCATATCAGAATCCACCCCTGTTTCCCGAATCAGCCTCTGGTTTTGCCAGTTTTGTGCCATTGCACTTTACTATGGGCCAACGGTCTGCGCACTTGACCGAGGGTCCTCGTTGCTCCGCTCTAGCCACAAGTGCAATTGTTATGAGGATTCCTTCTGATAGCTCCGACCTTTTCTAGGACTTGAAGCTTTTAGCATAATTTGAAACAGTCATGAAAACTTAGAGAGTTTCTAGGATCCAATTCAGATCATGGTCTTCCCTCTAAAAAAGAGCTTTTGGACCACCAAAAGTTGGTTTTCTTTTAAGCATCAATCAAGTGAGGATATCGCTTCCTCACTTTCTCAATTTCTATCCATTTTGCACTGCTTGGCTTTGAACCTCTAAGTCTGATCCTGAGGTACTCAACATCCCCTCTGAGGCCAATAGTAAAATCTTTCTAGCTATGCAACCATTTTACTTACATCAAAGTGACTTGATATTAGAGAAGTGTGTGCTTCTCTAATTATCTTTACTCTTTCAATTTGTGGAATGCATAGCTTCCCATAGTGATACAAAAGTTGCTCCTTAATATGATAATCCAATTCTTCTACTCATTTGCCCTGACTTAAAGTTGCATATACATCTTTAAAATCTATATCTTGAGCATATTGTTCAATGTAGCTCTCATGGAAATACTGAATTATGGTTAAGTATTGTAGATGTATTTATAATTGGTCTAGATAACTTATCTGCAACTTTATTGTGTATGCCATTTTTATATCTGATGACTAAATGAAACTGTTGTAGAAAACCCATCCATCTATAGTGTCTTGATTGCTGCAACTTAGTTTGGCAGTGTAGATATTGAAGTGGTTGATGATCAATATGTATAATTGTCTCTTTGCCCATTAAATAATGTTCCACCTTTTCACACTATGTACTAATGCATACACTTCTTTATCATATGTGGGATAGTTAACTACTGCATAATTAAATGTCTCAGAATGATAACATATGGGTTTACCGTGCTGCATCAACACTGCTACCATGGTATAGTCACTAGCATCTATCTCAATCTCAAATGGTCTTTGAAGATAGGGCAGTGCTAGAACTGGTGTTGTACTAATCTTTTCTTTCAAGGTGTTGAAGGCTTTCTGCCTCCCCACTGAAACACCTTGTTTAATCTTGTTAAAGCATGTAAGAGAGTTGCAATTGAGGAAAAGTTAGAAATAAACTTTCTCCAATATTATGTTGCTCCTAAGAAGCTTCTAACTTCTGTAGCAGATTTGGGTTTAGTCCAGTTTACAATGACTGCAACCTTAGAGGGATCTATCTTCAATTCACCACCCCCTACTATATGTCCCAAATAATTCAAAGATGTTTTACCAAATTCACATTTTGACAGTTTGACATGAAATTTTTCTCTTTTCAAAACATCCAATCTCTGTTTAACATGCTTTAAATGTTCTTCCCACGTTTTCCTAAATATAAGAATGTCATCCAGATATACAATAATAAAATCATCAAGAAAAGGTCTGAGCACATCATTCATTACTCTTATGAAAGTCGCAGGAGCATTAGTTAAGCCAAAAGGCATAACCAACCACTCATACAATCCCTGCTTTGTTTTGAACGCAATCTTCCATGAATCTTGCTTTGCAACTCTGACCTGATGATAGCCACTATGCAAGTCTAACTTGGAAAGATAAACAGCTTCTTTCAACTAATCTAATAGATCATCTATGCAAGGAAGGGGATAACAATTTTTTATCATTATCTTATTCAATGCTTGGTAATCAATGCACATTCTCCATGAACCATCTTTATTTTTCACCCAAACAATTGGAGACCCACATGGTGATGTGCTAGGTCTAATGAACCCTTTCTCGAGCAGCTTTTGTACCTGCTTCTTGATTTCTGCATTCTCTAAAGCGGACAACCTGTACATTCCAATGTTAGGGAATGGAGCATGTTGTTGCAAATTAATAGCATGCACTATTTCCTTTTTGGGTGGCAGACCTTTAGGTTCTTGGAACAATACATCATATTCTGAAATAACTTTTTCTAAATCAACTTGCTATTTAGCATCACAACCCTCAAATACATAGGTTTTATCAGGTTTCTTTTTCTTTACAACCATCAGTAAAAAAAAAATGAATGAATTTACAATTCATTTCATCTGCCCTGAGTTTATGAGAGTATAATTATTCTTGAGCTTATGAGCTCTTACAATATATTCGATTCAATCTTTAATGAGTAGATACTTGTTCTCAGCTCTATAAAAAATAGTTTTTCTATCATACAAGTAAGGACTTCCTAAAACAATTCCACATAGATCCAAAGGAACTATATCTAACTCAACCTCATCTACAAACAATGACCCAAAAGAAAACTTAAGTTTACATTGTCTAGTCACTTGTAGCATTCCTTTATCACATAGCCAACCTAATAGATATGGTTTCTTGTGAGGTGTGGTTAGTAATCCGAAATTCTTTACAATTGCTTCAGAAATTAAATTTACTTGTGAGCTACTATCAAACAAAGTATCAATCTTTTGATGATTGGAAATAACTCGAATATGAAAAAGCTCACGTCTTTTTCTCTCATTTTCTCCATTATCAGTAGATTGTGAAGAATTACTAGTAGATGCTTCAAAATTTTTACCTTTTATACATGTCGCTGCAATTGTCGCTTCATCTCCTAAGTCTGACCCCAAATCCTTTTGAATAGCTGCAACAGTCTTCTTCTTCATGCCCTCGAACTTCTTAGGTTTCAGCTCTGACTGCAGAATCCAACAGTGTTCATCATCATGCCCATCCTTCTTACAGTGAGTGCATGAAGACTTGCTCTTTTGTACAGTGTTTGTCTTCCTCTCTTTCCATTCCTGTTTTCTTTTCTCCTTATTTTTTCTTGCGTCGGGTTGGGATGATCCCCCAACTTCTAGGTTCCCATTGTTACCTCTAGTTTCTAGATGTGTAGCCTGAATGGACACCTCATCTATGCTAGTGGGATTAAACATGAGGATATTCTGCCTCATGTAGCTATGTAGACCACCTATATACTTCAATAGAGTCTCAGGTGAGTCTAAAGAAATTCCTAGAATCAAAGCTCTTTTCCTAAATTCTTCGGTGTAACCTTGTACACTTTGGCCTTTTAGTTGTCGAAGAGTTTTCTAGCTCATCATGGCTTGCTGCATGTAAGCTAGTGGATAGAATTGCTTTTTAATTGAAGAAACAAATTTACTCCAGAAAAAAATAATCTTACCGTGTTCCTTCATGTCAGCGTGTGTCTTGCCTTCCCACCATACCAAGGCAGTGCCTCCAAGGCGTAGGCTAGCCAACTGAATCGTACTCTTGTCTGAGTCAATGCTCTGCACTCTGCAATAAACATCAATCTGTCTGATCCAATTATCCAGCTTCTCTGCATTCAACTCTCCATCATATATTGGGAAATCAAATTTAACATCTAATTTAATCAAAGATGTTTTCTTTTTATTTTCAAGGCTATTAGAAGGCGTGAGAAATTCTTCTTCTTTCCCTTTGCCTTTAGAGTGGTCATGGAGGAGAGATTCTTCTACTCCTTTGTCTTGTTTGGAGCTTGATGAATCTTCATCTCTATGTTTCTTAAATTACCTATACATTTCCTCCACCATGGATCTCAGGACCATAAAACTATCCATGAACTAAGGGTCTAATTCCAAGAGATTTTCTTCTGACATTTTCCTCTTAAGAATAGACTCTTCCAATTTTTGGGTTAGTTTCAATTAATTATCCTTCTCCTAATTTAAGCTTTGATCTAGTTAGCATTCAACAACAAAATTCAGCACAAGCTTGTCTAACTTTAGTAACCTAGAGCTCTTATACCACTTGTGTTGAAAAATAATACTGAGGGGGGGGGGTGAATCAGTATTATCTAGTCCTTTTACCAAATCTTCCTTATTTATACTTTGAATTATTTTTGCATA